>CAUYLG010038007.1:0-104122 GCA_963573385.1 Cacajao melanocephalus | reverse complement strand
TGATGTAATTTTAAGAAAACACAGGGAAAGGAACAACAGGATGAAATTTTACTCAGAACTTTTGGTTCTAACCATTCCCATCAGTCACTTTGGTTTAGTGAAGCAAGCCAAGGCTAGGAGCTCAATGTAAGTCAATAATCTCACCTAGAGATTTTAGCCAGTACTTTCCCTTGTCTGGTGCTGGGGTCAGGAAGCCCTTACTAGGAAATACTGTGTAGCTGATTTTGTCCAAATCCAACTCATTTACAAAAATAAGTTTAAAATACAGCTTTAGTCATTCTCCTAAAATGAAGGAAAATGAACTAACTCTAACATCGTGCATTACCCTTGACTTCCCTGGTCTGTAAAATGGGGATAAGCATCCTACGTGGTGGAGTGTTGAGGTCATTCACTAGGGGGGATGATGGGAACAGATGCAATGCCTGGCACAAAGTAAACAGTAAAATGTTTTAGTGTTCATTCCTTTCTGCACTTCTACATCCCTGATGCTTACCAAATATGGCTTGCTCTGTTCTGACATTTTAGAAAAGAGGTTTGATCTTTTTAAGCGTGTAGCAACCATTCTAAGTCCCTGACTTGCTAAAATCAAGAAGTAAAACTCAATATCAAGGGCTACAGCGCAAACACAGTCTTTGAAGTCAGAGTGTGTTGGTTCTGAATCCAGGATCACCACTTCCAAACTATGTGATCTGGGGTAAGGCCAGGCTTGTTCAAATGAGCCTCAAGTTCCCTTTGGTAAGGGCCAATTAATGTCTACTTCATAATGCTGTCGACAGGAGTGGATATGAACAAATGCTCAGCAAGCGTTTGATACATGTTAGCTACAAGTATGGATGGTTTTCACAGGAACTGGCTCCCAGAGCAGTACCCCCTCAGAGAGGACTGATAAAGCCACAGTCTTTTTTGGTAATGCAGAGGACTTTATCACCTTGGATCTGTGGTGGGCAGAACAGTGGTGGTCCTCAAATATTTCCGTGCCCTAATCCTCAGAACCTGTGAGTATTTTACCTTTCATGGCAAAAGGAATTCTGAAGATGAAGTTAAGCTTAAGGACCCTGAGATGAGGTGACTTTGCAGGTAGGTCCAATCTAATGACGATGAAAATTTCCCCTGGCTCCAGGGAACCAGAGAGGTAGTGATGTGAGAAGGAATGGCCTTGACGTTGCTCACTCTGAAGATGGAGGATGGGGCCATGAGCCATGGAATGCAGGTGACCTTTAGAAGCTAGAAAAAGCAGGGAGCACATTGTCTCCCAGATCTTGTAAGAAGGAACATGGCCCTGCTGACAACCTGACTTTAGACCAGTGAGACTTTTGTTGGACTTGTGAATTGCAGAACTGTCAAGCTCATTCATTTGGCTTATGGAAGCCACCAAGCTTGCAGTAACTTGTAACAGCAGCCATAGAGAACTGACACAGGGTGTCAACAAAAACAGAGATCCCACCCAAATGAAGTGACTGGAGGAGATTTTAATAAAGGGATTATTTATAAAAGAGTAAACAAACTGTGAGGGAACCCACAAGAGATGGTGTTTGACCTATGGCTCTTGACAGCAGGGAGTAGGGGAAGGACGGTCCTAGCCCCAGAGAGAAAGAGGTGCTATGTGGAGGTCATGGACAGGAGGTGGCTGGCCCTCCAGCCTGGCAGAGAGCAAGCTGGGCACACAAATGCCTCACCTCATTCTCCTCTCCCCTGAGGATTTCCAGCTGCTGCTCCCCACTGGCCATGCTCAGCCAGGAGCTGGTGGGCAAGGGGTCCTCCAGGGCAGCCCATACTGGCTGGCTTCCCAGGGTGGGCTGGGGAAGAAGGGAGAGGCCTGCTGCAGCAACAAAGGCAGCGAAGAAGGGAGCGCATCCCCGGGGCTGCCGGCCATCATCTCGCCCCAAACACCTGAACTAGCGGATTCTATACCAATGCCCAGTGAACAACCCCAGACAAAACTTAGTGCCAAAAACAGTCACTGTTTAAAGAAAGACGTGTACTGTTTAAATGTTGCTAAATGCTGACTACAGCTTTAGGAAGCATATTGTATGACTTGGTCAACTTCCCCATGCAGCCGTGAAACAGGGCCCACGGCTGTGAGGTCTGCAGTTCCCTTTAAATGAGTTTATTTCCTTTTAAGCAAGGTTCAAGCAGGGAGTAAAATGCCAGAGAACGGGGTTGGAAAATACCAAGCTTTCAAATGGAAAGGGAAGCCCACTCAAAATGTTCAAAAGCCACCACTCAGGCAGTCTGCCCCTGATTCCCAGGGTACCCCCTCAATCTTGCCCGTCTGATGAGGACCCTTAGAAAAGCAACTGCAGAGAAAGGGTTTGTGATGTCAGACTTCTGGTTACCCAAAGAGCAAGACCCGAACTCCTTAGTCTTTTGTCCTCAGGCCTGGTGTGTGATCAGGGAGGCCACATCACGTGTGTACAAGAAGAAGAAAGCCAAGAAAACAACCTTCAAACAATTTCAACTATTACAGACTGGTTCATTAATAGAAGTCAATTTTTAACTCTTCTATCAAATTATTTCTTGAATAAGGACACTAAAACCCGTCAAATATGCATTTCTTTTTAGAAAGACGGTGATGTGGATTATATTAGTATATTTTTCTAATCTATTTCCATGGAGATTTCTGGGAAACAGTATATTTTAGACCACTATAGCTTGCACTAGAAACCTATGAACTCAAGTATTTGGTTTAAAAAATAAACCCCGTGTTGCCTCTACCAGAGAAAGCCCCCAAAGGGTCCCCCGCATAGGTCTCTAGAGGTCACTGACTGCTTCTCTGCTGCTGTCCACAGAGAATGTGTCCATGAGAAGCACTTGCAAGTAATGATGAAGCACATATCAAGCACACAGGAAATCACATTACATGCCAGCTAAGGGAACTCCCAAATAAAACACTGGTTTTGGAAGAAATTTTCCACATGTGTAATGTGACCCTCTGCTGCTGTCCACCGAGGCACTTGCCTTGGCCAGCATTCTCAGTTAACTGAGGTGCAGAGATCACAGGACCTACAGATTTGTTCCATACCACTCTGGGCCCTTATTATGTCATCAGGCCAAGATGTCCTGATTCAACAGAAAAAAGAAATCCTTTAAAGAGAAAAGAGTGCAAGCTGGGGAGACAGTTACACTACGCCCCTCTCCTGAGCAATCTCACTACTTGAAAAACCTGTCAACATTGTGCAATTGCCTCCCTGCCTGGACACGTCACCGCTGCTGCTCCTGTGACCACAGAATGTCTTAAATAAAAGCATGGCAGCACCCTGGTGGAGGGGCAGGCTCTGGGGCCACGTGGCTGAGGTTCAAGTCCTGGCTCTCCAGCTTAAAGCTGGGTGAACTTGGGGATTTTACTTACACTTCTGTGCTTTTTCAACTGTAAAACACAGGTAATAATAGCACCTCCTATGAGGGGTGTTATAAGGCGATGTTAATGTACGGAACTACTTGGCACAGTGCCTGCTATACGTAATCTTTCAGCAAGTGCTACCTGCTAATGGTATCATTATTATTCATGTCTCTGCTGCCATCTTTACCTGCAGACCTCTGTCCTACCAACCTCATCCCTTCATCCTGAACTACCAACGTGCTTTGCTCCAGGCACCACCCGGACTTCCTCTCCCACCCACACAAAGCATATGCATTCTCACCTCTGGCCACCACCTCCCCTGCCCTCAGAGCCCATCTGTATTACCCAAATGCTCTTTATCTCTCAAGATGCAGCTCCCCACAGACCCTGCAGAGGCATCTCCTGGCCAAGCCAAGGACTCTCGCTCTCTAAAGATCTACGTGACATTCAGAGGTGCTCATCAGCACTGCCTTCCTCATTCAGCTCACATGGGGGAAGGGTCTCTAGCTCCCCCATCCCCTGTTTTTTAATGCATCTTCTGCATCTACACCTTAGTGCCCAGCCCCTGGAGCCCTGCACATAAATCTTCAAGCTCTTTCTAAATAAACATCAAAGGTTAGAAGTAGATGGGGCTGCAGGCTAGTTCTGCTAGATTCTAGCAGCTAGAGAATTGCTTTGAATTTAAATTCACACTTCCAAATGATCTGCTATGTGCATGGGCCATTTCTCTGAGCTCTGCATTCTCTATGTGGCAGCTTTGGCCTTCTGCTCTGGCACTCGGAAAAGACTCAGTCACGGTAAGCTAACACTGACCACTTTTCTTTAGCCAGCAGAGGCGTGCTGTGGCTTCCAAAGGTTCGTGCGGCAGGCACGTTGGTACTCACCAGTCAGCAATGCATCCAGTTATTAGGTAGCCAAAGATTAATCCAACCAGTAAGGAGAACTTAGCGATATGGACCTTCCAGGCATTATCACACACAAGATCCCACTAGAGAGGGGCAAATAGAAAATAAATCAGAAAGAAACATACACAGAGCTAGTTGTACTCAATTTTAAGGGCAATACGACAACCCTGTAGGGACCATGGCACTGTTGCCAGTACCATGCCACATACGCCATTCAGAGTCTCTTCCACGTTTTTGAAAATCCAATGAGACATATAATTTGCCCACAAAAGGAAATGTAACATTTCTGTCTGGGACAGATTATAAGTCTGCAAAGGATGATGCAGGAAGTCTGGGGATGTGTGTTCTTCTGTCCCAACCACCACGAGAAATGTAAACTGAGGCAAAGTGGGACAGCAAGGGAGACCAGGCATCCCTGAGGACCAGTGGTGTCTCACCCTGAAGAGCTGCTCCAAGGGCCCAGGGGCTAGGAGACCCTGACAACTTTCTGCATGGGTACCGTGATGACATGGGGAAGTTAAAAGTTACTTTTGTATTTTCATCCCAAAACACTCCCAAAACTTTACAAGGAGCCTTAAAAATAAAGGCGAGAGTTAGCAGTGAATAGTGAAATATGAACTTTAACTAAACATTCTATTTTGCCCTTGGAAATGTCCCTTGTGTTTTCCTATGTTCCCCTCTAAAGCCATCTGCTCTACTTGGAGACAAAACCAGTCAATTAGTAAATACAATATTCAGACTATTGGATTGTTTAATAAGAAAAATACAATCTTCTCATTTTTCTTTTCTCCACTTGCAGAGTCGAGAGAGAAACCCCTGTTTGTTCCCTCTAAGTGATATGTGCCCAAGTGTGTGGACTCAAATCCACACGCAGCTTGCATCCGGGCCAGAGGGGCAAATACATAAGCCTCCTGGCCAGGCCACGGAGACAGCAGAGCCAGGGGTCTAGATGCCCTGCTTCTGCTGCAAAGAAGTGGCCAAAGCTTCCAGCTCTGGACTCTCAACTCTAGGTCAGTGGAGACAGGGAGTGGGGTGGTGCGGGGAAGCAGCTGAAGAAATGCATGCCAATGCATTTGGAAATGCCACAGCTGGAGGTGTTCTGGGAACAGAGGCAGGATTGGAGGGGGTGGGGCATATGGAAGGGGGTGGGGCATGCAGAAGTGAGTGGGCTGACCCTGATCCTAGCTCTGCCTTCTTAGATGTCTCCCCTGGCCCCTTGTCTCTATGCTACCAGACTGCAGCAGAGGATGGATCCTTAGAGGGCACTGTAAGGGCACTGAGGTCCTCCTACCCTATGTTCCCAAACTTCCAGAGCCTTATCGAGGCCACTGAGGTCACAGCTGTGGTTCTCAGCTTTAGTGAAATTCAGGAAAAGCCAAGCTCCGAGTCAGTGGATGCAGGGAAAGGTGCCTGGCTGGGATAAGTAGGAAGGCACTGCCTGTCACACCGTCTCCACTTCTGCCCTGGACTCCCTGGGACACACACACTAGCTCACCGATAGCCCCCAAGGCAGGTATGGCTTTCCAGAGACCTGAGGAGGGCGACTTCTTTTTCTACCCCAACTACTTCCAGAGTAATCTGCAACGCCAGGCCCAGGAAGAAAGAGAATATGGAATATAAGCATAGACTGCACAAGGGCCTCGTTGATAAAAGACGGCTTGGCATTTACCGTTGTCAGGGTTTATTCATGAATTTGGGGAGCCGGGCACTGCTGGTTGCACAGATCCTGGGTTTTTTTTTTTTTTGAGACAGAGTCTTGCTCTGTTGCCAGGTGCCAGGCTGGAGTGCAGTGGTGGAATCTCGGCTCACTGTAACCTCCGCCTTCCGGGTTCAAGCAATTCTCCTGTCTCAGGCTCCGAGTAGCTGGGATTACAGGCACATGCCACCACGCCCAGCTAATTTTTGTATTTTTAGTAGAGACAAGGTTTCACCATGTTGGCCAGGATGGTCTCGATCTCTTGACCTTGTGATCCTCCCGCCTCGGCCTCCCAAAGTGCTGGGATTACAGGGGTGAGCCACTGCATCTGGCCCAGATTCTTATTAAGAATTCAGACTTATTAAGGATTCAGAACTCCTTCCAGGGTTAATGTCCTTCCACGATTGCTCCAGTGGTCCTGAAACTGCACTCTAGGGACGAGCAGCATCAGCACCACCTGGGGACTAGTTAGAAAAGGCAAGTTCTTGGGCCCCATCCCGGGCCCACTGAATGAAAGCTCCTGCAGGTAAGCACAGCAGTGTGGCTCGGCAAGCCTGCCTGGTGATTCTGAGAACTACTGGCCAATGCTGCCCTGCCATTTTGAAGGCAATGAATGAGCTTCACTGTCCTGGGCTGGGGTTCAAACAACTCCCAAGAGCAGGGAGAAGCTAAAACACTGTGGGAACCATGCACAAGACTCCTGGCTGCTGCTGTGTCCTGCAAATGCCAGGTTGTACAGCTAGGTGATGAGTTAAGTGGGTTTTTGGAGGCAAGCCTGGAAAACCAACATTTACATATGTGCTGTTTCTAGGAAAAAATGTATTTTTGATAACATAAACCTTCCACCATGCAACCTATTTCTAACTTCATGAATGCAGGTTTTGCCTTAAAATGTGAGTTACAGCTTCGTAACCCACAGTGGGTGCACATTCTGTTTTCCCAGCCTGGTTTATACACTCTGGGAGAGTAGGTGCTTACAACACCTGGAACCACTCAACTCTCAGTTGCACCATGCCGGCAGGAGCCTCAGCCAGACACAATCTTGGCAGGAGAGGAACACATCCCGACCCCAGGTTGCTGCCGGGGAGAAGGGCACCAGCTGCTGTCTCAGTGGCAGGGAGTCATATGAAATGCTTTCATGTCTCCACCAAGACTTCCCATTGATGAGTTTACTTGAGGTTAAAGGATGCAAATGAGTATATTATGCTTCTATCAGATGGCCAGGAGGCAGAAGGGATTTTAATAAAGCATTCGGGGGACTGGAGGAAACTGCCAATACTGTTTGGAGTTCAGCCACCTGAGCAATGGGCAGATCTGGCCTGGGGCAGCCACGACCCCATTAAGGTGCTAGCCAATAAGATGCTCAGTGGTCAGCCCTATCAATTAACAGTGCCACAGTGGAAGATGGAGACAGTGGAGGAAGACTGAGCCAATCACACGGCTAGTAGGGAGAAGACGCCTGGTTAGAAGTACTGATGGCTCCACAGTTCCTAACCTGTGGGCTTCCCCTTGGGATGTGGGGGCGGAGGGTGGGGGGCAGGAAACCCAGAGCAAGGCAGCCACCTGCTGCCTTAAACCTTCCTCAACTAGGCAGAAGAATAGACAGCATATCTGAAGCAACAAGTAAACCAACTGGATTCCCAGGCCCAGCAAGTTTACCATGATAAGGGTTATTCATGCCTGGGGATCCGCCTGGAACACCACCCCTGTCATCCTGGAGGCGCTGCCATTTAACAGGGTGGAGTGGGGCTGGGGAACCCATGCCGCCAACGCCCTTGTTTGACTTCTACTTCTGGTATTGACAAAAATGTACCGGGAAAAGAAAATATGTTCAGACACAGTATAATCTCCTAAAGAATTTCAGAAGTATGAAGAAACTTTGAGGTCACCTGGCTCTTGAAATTTGTTCACATTGCTCTAGATGAGATATGGCAACTGGTCATTTCACTGACCATTTGGGTAAGCAATGTTTAAAGCAATTTATAATTTTTCAGATTAAAAAAAAATCTAACAGGAGTAATGTTCTAAAAAGTACAAAACCAGAACTTAATGTGATGGGTTTTGTCTCTGACATTACCCTTGTCGCCTTCTCCCCATCAAGTCAATCACCAATTCCTGCAGGTTCTACCTTTCAAACATATCCCAAACATACCATTTATGCTCCATTGTCCCCACAGACACCCCGATTTATAGGGATGGGGTAGGCACTGACTCATGCGATTCCAGTCTCCTTCTGGAGTGTGCTCCTATAGTAAGGGTTGGAAGGCCAAAAGCAATACTTTAAGATTCTGGTACACGTACAGTTTCAAATGTGATTTTGGTCCTGCCAATCAGGTGCACACCCCAAAATAACTTTCTGTGTGCAACCTCGTTCTAAGTTCTGGACGACTTGTGTTAGGAAGAGAGTTAAGAGGGGAGGAAGGGAGACATCCGTTTTGCTGGTTAGATCTGGCAAGGGTTGGGTGGTCTGGGAGCCAACAGTTCTGGAGGTGGCTAAGGAGGTGTGATCCTAGAACCAGTGGTTGGGACAGTGACTTTCTAATTCTTCAGCCTCCTAACAGAAGCACAGTTCCCTGGAGAGGCTAGCTCTGCAGAGTTGTGCCAGGAATCCTTCTAGAGGCCCACTTTACAGTTGCTCTAGCAACTAAGTAAGCGCTATTCCCTGTATTCAATCCCTATCTCCTGAAATACCAGAGTGGCTTCTGTGATTTGCAAATCGAACCTGTTCTCTGGTCAAATTTCCTTGGGATGGAATTTGCAGGGGGTAAGCAGACAAGATGAGGCCCAGTCACCATCCTCCCTCTCCTGAACTAATACAAGAGTCTCCTTGCATTAACTCCAACCGCCCTTAAATCCATTCCCGAGAGAACAATGGAAAGAATCCTTTAATTAAGCTTGTTAACACCTCATCAGCAGGTTTAACAAGATCATAAAAGCACTAAAGTCAGGGTCCCATTTCATAATCTTAGGCTTGCTTTGTTTGTCATTTTTCCAAGACCAGGGACATTCATGATGATGCCATGCGACGCTTCTGAACCATCACCAAGTGGTGAGACAAAGGACTCCAGAGTGTGTCTGCTTTACACACATTAGTTGCTATATGTTCTGGCAAAATAAGAAAAAAAAAAGTAGAGTTATAGAAAATCTGGTAGACTGTTTTTGTACCTATATACTTTAAGGATAAGCTAAAGAAAATACCATTAATGTTATTTTGAGGCTGGGCGTGTGGTGGCTCACGTCTGTAATCCCAGCACTTTGGGAAGCCAAGGCAGGTGGATCATGAGGTCAGGAGTTCAAAACAAGCCTGGCTAAGACAGTGAAACCCTGTCTCTACTAAAAATACAAAAATCAGCCAGGGATGGTAGTAGGTGCCTGTAATCCCAGCTACTCGGGATGCTGAGGCAGAGGACTGCTTGAACCCGGGATGCAAAGGCTGCAGTGAGCCGAGATTGTGCCGCTGTACTCCGGCGTCATATGTGTGTGTGTGTGTGTGTGTGTGTGTGTGTGTGTGTGTGTGTGTGTGTGTGTATATACACACACACACATATATACACATATATATGTGTATATAACACATATATAGTATATAACACATATATATAGTGTTATATACACATATATATGCGTATATGTATATATGTGTATAGTATATATATAACTATATATACACGTATATACGTGTATATAACTATATATATATCACACACATATATGTGTGTATAACTATAGTTATATATATATGTATATATAATTTTGAAAGGAATAATTGAATTGCTTGATTTGCAAGAGTGGAGAAATAGTCAAAGGAAACTCACAAAATTTCTAAAGAAGATGAAAAATAAGTGGGGGATGAGGAAAACAATCTTATTTTCAACAGTAATGAATTCTATGATAAAATGTAAAACAAGAACATAACAAATTAGAAGCAAATAGATTGCCTCTTTAATTTTGAAATGAAGATGAAATCTCTAAAGAGAAAAACTAAGGGGGAAAAGCTACCTAGGGAAACAACTGGTACATTTTGTAACTGTTTAACCATTACTACTTTACTATTAATTTTAATTATGATTTAAAATATCAATGCATCAAAAATACCATAAGCAAAATTGTAAAGACCTAAATTTGTAATATATATTCATTTACATATCAATATACACCAATAGTGCAACCAGAAATTGAGTAAGCACCCAGATGATTAACCAAATATGAAACTCAAATAGTTAAACACTGGGAAATGTTTGATTTCACTAATGAAAATGAAGATGGCCTGGTGTGGTGGCCCACACCTGTAATCCCAGCACTTTTGGAGGCCAAGTCGGGAGGATCACTTGCAGTCAGGAGTTCTAGACCAGCCTGGCCAATATGGTGAAACCCTGTCTGTACTAAAAATACAAAGATTAGCTGGGTGTGGTGGTGCGTGCCTGTAATCCCAGCTACTCTGGGGACTGAGGTAGGAGAATCGCTTGAACTTGGAAGACAGAAGCTGCAGGCAGTGAGCCAAGATTGCACCACTGCACTCCAACCTGGGTGAAAGAATGAGACTCTACCTAAAAAAAAAAAAAAAAAAAGAAAGAAAAAGAAAAGAAAATCAAGACAATGTTTTGTTTTTCAAAAGAAAAATTTTTAAAAATTTCTAAAGATGCAGGAGAAACAAAGTGGTACCCACCGTACACAGATCATAAACCAGGTACTGTTTTTCTGGAAGACAATATGGCAACATGCAGCACATTACTTGAAACGGCATCCACTCTTTATCCCAGCAATTCCCTTTCCTGGAACTTTATCTCAAGTAAAGTATCAGAGACACCCACAGAGAAAATCCCTATGCCATGATTTTCACTGTTTGTAACTTATAAGAGCAAAAGTTGAAAACCTGACTAAATGTCAGTGGTACCATACAGCTATTAAAAATTTCGCTTTTGAAAATGAATGCTCGAGGAAAATGCGCATGGTATAATCATGTGACAAAGCCTCAGAATAGAAAAGCAGTGACTAGAAGAGATGTTTGTATATGCAGGAAAAGTTAAAAGAAGATATTCCAAAATATTTTAAAGTGATTATCTCTAAAGAGTAGAAATAAGACTGAGTCTTATTTCCAACTTTATACTTTTCTTGACTTTTCCAAACTTTCTACGATGAATCAATAAACCCTCAGATGACAGAAAAAAATGTATGGAAAAATAATGTAAACTCCCACAGTGGTAGTGACGGTGGTGAGGCAAAGACAAAATCATTAAAAAACAAACCAACAAAGGAAAAACCTTTTCACCTTCTCAAAAATACGTACTTTAAGACAATCCTGTAAATCAGGCCTAGAGGAAGCTTATTTTCAAAGTGGCTTGGAACAAACCATGTCTTCACCCTGAGGGTTATGTATGTTAACGCTCACTGACTAAAGCGAAAAGTGTTTTTTAGGGAAGTGAATGAAAATTTTTCCCCAAGTTTCATCTTTTGTAGTGGAGATCCCCATTTGAACTTGTTCTATCAGCAAACCACGAGGGTTTTACCAGTCACTGTGCACACTGTCTGTTCTAAAGCTGAGCAGCATCCGTGGAGATAAAAGAAAATATTTCTGCTCAGCCCTACAAAGAGGATAGTACCGCTTAAAACTTCAAAAGCTTAAGTAAAACAAAGTTCCTGACTGGGTCGCAGGAATTAAGAGAAATGTACGGTCAGCATTTTTCCCCCTGAAATAGAGTTTCAGCAGCCTCTCATGAACCAGTGTTTTATATACCATGGATGTGCTGTGCTCTGCATTTCTTAACTGCAGACATTAGAAATGACAAGAACACACACATACAGAGTCCACCCTAGAAGATGAGTCACAGACGGACAAAAGAAACACCCTCCACAAGCCAGGCTGATGACGCATATTAGCTACAATTAGTTTCTCAACATTTAGGCAGCCTATGCTACCTAAACGTGCTTTTCACATTTTTAATCTAACAGTAGACAGATTATTTTTTTCCCCTAAAAGATTCCATCAAAACTCAGGATATACTGCATGACTTGAAAACCTCAAATTACTCTCTGTTTTTTGCCTCTAAGCTCATCCTCCAATTTTAGGAGGTTTGCTGTCAACAGTAGCCAACACAACTGCCAATTAGAGTTGGCATCCTTGCAAGCTTCCTTGAATGACATAATGAACATCCTTGGGTACTCCAGGGGAATTTTTTCTCTTTTGAGTTTTGTTTCTCTGTTGTTTATGAATATTAACTGCTCCTCAAATGGCTCCTCACCTTTCCTTTTTTCTACCTTAGTGCTAAAATAATAACCATGGCACGCTGAAGGGAACAGCCAGGGAAAACTCGATTGCAAGGTTTCCCTTCTAGATGGAAGAGACACCCCAACTCTAGCAGACCTGCATTCTGAGCCTCTCTAAGGAAACCCATCCCGGAGCCGCAGCGTTAAAGCTGCTCACATTTCCTAAACTTCATGTAGTCCCATTTTAATGAGTAATGTAGTGATTTTAGATTCATCTGAACCCTTAAGCAATAATCTGTTTTTTGTCTTTCTTTCTTCAAATGACAACTCTACTGCCTGCTCCTCTTCTGCGCAGTGCAGCCTTCCCAGTGGGAGAGAATAGAAACTGCTTCATTTACTGACACTGGGGCTTTCTGGGGTCTCACTGAATTTGATCACTTTTAAAGGGCCAGAGATGTAGAACTTGAAAAACAGAAAAATTACCACCTGAGCACATCCTCAGTGGTGTGTAGGATTATCTCTGGGGAAAAAATACAATGAATCACTTTTCTTTGTTTCTTTTACTTTTTCTTGAAGGAAATAAGGTGTATCATTCTGAGCAGAGGTCTGCATTACTGAATGTCCTTATTCTTTCGGTACAGTGCCCGGGTGGCATTTGGGGAAGCTGAATAGATACCCACAAGGCGGGGGAGATAATTAATAAGCAATGCCCTTTTAGCTACTCAAACCTTGAAGAGTCTTTCCCAAACCTGCAATGTATATTTTACTAATGGCCCTCATCAACTACCTCTAAGAAAGGAAATTAAGAGCAAGCCCTATAAGTTAAAAAGAAAGGAATGAAGGAGAGGGGAGAAATGCAGGGAGGGAGGGATGGAGGGAGGAAGGAACCCCACAGAGCCCTGGGCATCAAAAGGGAGCAGCTATGACTGCCCTGTGGGAAGTGAGCACACAGGCTTCTAGCACACTCATTTATATGAAATAGCTTCGTCTGTTAACTTGAGAAATTAAAAAGTTGCTTCAAGTGTTACTGGAGGATATTTTCTAGTATAACACAGTCTGTGAACAGAGCTGGACTGTAGCATTAAAATTTAAGATATCCCCATCAATTCTGGAAGAGAGCCAGGGGTGGGGAGCTTCTGCTGGGAGCATCAAGGGATCCTTGAAATGAGAAGACTAAGGACCCAGGTCCTGAAGGGAACTTGGAGGGTGAAGGAAAGTCATCTTCCACTTGCTGAAAACAAATGCCTCAGTAGCTTCCCACAGCTGCAGGCTATGGCCTTGTTGTAACAGGACCCTGTTACCTTCCCTTTACGGCCCAGAGTCACCTGCCACCTTTTACTCTCTCCATTTGCAAACTGGCTGCCCCTGCCTACCTCTCTTATCACCACCTTCTGCTCCAACCCCTGCCATGACCCAGCCTTGCTAAAGTGCTCCCCAGCTCCCCAGAGCCTGCATGCCCTTGGCCCATGTTGGTCTTCTGAGCCCCATGCCCACAACACCCTCATTCTCCCACTCCAACTTTTCTGGCTTGATGTCTGCTTTAAAGGACAAGCCTCACCACAGCCAAATTTATTTAACATTGTGTATTACCTGTCGGTCAAAGTATGGCCAACTTTCTGTACTGCATGCATTTTTTTCTTTCAAGGAACACGTTAGTTTTGTAAGCACACAACCAAATGAAAAGGGAAAGGGGTACAAAATTACAAATGTACAAACGAAAGTGCGTCTGTATTTCTACCAAGTTTAGTAAACTCCACTGAGAGGTATGCTCTCCCAAGGTCAAATCAGGAGCCTCATTTCTGTGCCTCTAAAGCATCCTGTACTCATTCATGATAAACATGCAGACCGTATATTACAATATACCATAATTACCTGTTTACAAGTCTTTCTTCCACTAGCTCAGAGGATGGTAATCTATAGCCCACAGGCCAAACACAGTCCTGTCTGTGTTTGTAAATAAAGTTTTATTGGCACACAGCCATGCTCCTTCATTCATATATTCATTTCCAGCTGATTCTGCACTATAACAGCAGAGTTAAACAATTGAAACAGAGCCCACATGGCTTGTAAAGTCAAAAATATTTACTGTATGGCCCTTTTTAGAAAAACTTTGCTGACTCCTGCACTAGACTATAAATTCCTTGAAGAAAGGGACCATGTCTTATTCCTTTACGCCTAAGCTAATGCTCAGAATGAGGGAGGGGTAAAGCGATCATGTCAGGTAGGAATGACCCTCCCAGAAGTCAGAATGCTCCTATGTTCACCTGTGTTCACTGTGCCCTGCTATTTATCTTCTTAATCCTCTTTCTGTGATTATTTTTTCAAGTATAATTTAATTTCAGTAATTAATACATAATTATTATACCAAATTTATATAGGCAATATAGTTTTTAAATGTTTCCACCAAACTTTTCTCTATTGGTAATTTTCCTCCAGGGAAAGATATTTCTAGTTTTTTTATAAAAGCCAATAGAAAATTGGGTATGTGAGAAATTTATTTAAAACCGTGAATAATTCTCTCTTAATAGAACAAATCTACGACATTAAATTAAGCATTGTTCTAGGCAAAGAAAGGAAACGAAGATGAGTGAAGTATCTGTCCTGTGCTAGGGACTCTGCCAGCGGCTTTGACTGAGCACCCTGACAGCCCAACAGGCCTATCACACGGCCATTATTACCACTGTATCCATTTCACAGATGAAGAAACTGAGGCTGAGAGGTGAAGCTAGTCCAAGATCAAGTGGCTCTTACATAAATTATAAATCTGTATCTGATGGAAACTCAGGTTCTTTCCCCCAGTAAACTCACAAAAACGGCCCTAGTTCATACAAATAAAAGCAATTCTCTGGTTTATATTAACTTGCTATAGGTTATAGCATTTGTCTTGACAAGTATTGAACACACTTCATGTGCCTACGGAAGCAAAGTAGCATACTGAAAATAGGACAGGCTTTGCTGTTATTTCTTGTTACAGTGACTGAACAAACAGTAATTTGTAAAGGGTCTGTGAATAGCAGGTATTTGACACATGGTGGCTGTTTAAAATACTAATATCACAGCATATTTTTAAAATAGAATTTTTAGCACCAAAATGCTGATAAAAGTTATGATCAATTTCTTATTTTAAAATCGAGGAAACTGAATAAGAGGTGAAGTGACTTGTTCAGAATAAAAAAAGCTTGTAGCCAAGCCAGACTTGAGCAGAGCCCAGGTTTCCTTGGGCTCAGTTGTTCCATACCAGGTTGGCATGGAAAATGTCATTTCAGACAGGGTGACCTGATGCACAGGGAAGCATGACTGTCCCAACAAATTTCACAAGCCAATTACTGCCAAGCGAGGAGAACTGCTGTCGGTCAGTGTAGCAGTACTACCTTCATTCTAGTGCAAAATTCTTACAACAGGAAGGATTCGGGAAAAAAAATTAACATTCTAATTGAGACCTACTCTTAGGCTTCCTGCCAAATACTCAACTTTTGGGTAACATATTAATCCGAATACCAGTTTTTCTCCTGTTTTAACACTGGTCTAACCATCTCGAAAAGGATATGATGTCTTTTTTTTTTTTTTTTTTTTTTTGCTTTGTCTAGCTCAAACTAGAAGCCAGTATAACTGTGGATCTAAATGCTCACCTTTTCTATGAAAATAGCTAACACCCACCTGCTACAAAAGGTGTACAAGCCTGAGGCTGCCCTGGGCCCACTCCACATCCCGAAGTTACTCTACCATAGTAGGTCTCAGCTATAGTACGTCTGACGACCACAGGACGGCATACTCCTTCAAGTTGTTACCCATTTGGCCTTTGTCTTCATTACACTTGGACAGGGCTCTGGCTTACCATCGTCTCTGAAGAAGGGCATCGCCTGGTAAGCGAGAGAACTGGCCGCATGGAATTCAGAGCCTAAAGTGGGATCTGAGCCCAGTGTGCAAATGTGCTGTCAAGCACAGCTGGGACGCAGGCTAAGAGCTCGGATTTTGAGTCTGATAAACCCCAGTTTTATTTCTAGTTTGGCCTCGCGATCATCAGGGCAAGCTTTTTCACCTCACAGGGGCTCAGTTTTAACATCTATGACATAGGAGTCGCAAAACCTTCACTATAGGGTTGTTACAAGAGTCAAAAATAACATCAGGAATGCGCCTGGTGCAGTAACTGGCACAAGGTGATTATTACTCGTTAATTTTGTCTGTCGGTTAAGCAGGTCCTCGGGGGCTTATGTCTGTTGGTAAGTAACATTCCGGATCTGAGAGTAATAAAACTACTTCAGAAAGGGTTTTGTTTGGAGTCTGAGCCATTCATTTTAGCCTCACCCCTAACTGACCCAAATTAAGGGGTATTTTACTAGTTTTACATCCTGTCTGCATAGTCAGCACCAGAATAGAAAGTGGGCCAGGTGAGGATGGAAGCCACCCTCCAGGGAGCAGCTGTGTTCACAGCTGGGAGGTGCTGGGGGTCAGGCAGGCCCAGGTCTACCTGGGGCTCTACCATGCTTTCAGGTCCTCCCACCACCTCTCAGGACACGGTGCCCTTCACTTTGACCTCCTCAGCAGCATCCTGGGAATAGCGACACAGCTTTGTTTCCAACACTTCCTGCAATCATTCCTTCAATATACTATTTTTCTGACCAAAAGACAAAAAACGTAGGATGGTTCTCAAAAGCTGACAACACTATTATACCCAAGAGTGTGTTCTTATTTTCTTCCTTTGAACTAACTATTAATCTTCTAAAAACAGCATGCCAAACTGGCAGCATGACAGCAGAATGTGACTGTGCAGTTTGGCGACCAGCCTCCACCCTCTGGTCAGGAAAGAAAGAAGGTAGGCTGCACCCGAGATGGGGTGGGCCAGGAAGGACCTCGACCTTCCACTTCAGTGCCTCGGGCATCCTGGGGACAAGCGGACTGAGAGACAGCTCTCCAAGAGCTTCCTCAGATAGAACCTCAAACCGTCCTTACGCCAAAGCCAGGATCAGTACCCTGAGAACTCACCTAGGCCTGGCCAGATGTGCATGGGACAGGGAAAGGAGTAGAGAACACACGTCACAACTCAAACCTCAGCAAGGGGACAGAGAAAGGGAGCAGAGACTCTCTCATGCCAGGGAGGCTGCAAAGCTGCCCAAGTCGCGGCCCTCACCACAGAGTCCCTGCTCAGACCTTCCTGCCCCTCCTCACCCTCCAGACTGCTCCCAGTGCTACATTGGTTTAATATTGGTGACAGGCCTGGGATGGCCATCTCCTGAGGAGACATCCTTCTGTCACTAGAGGAGTTGGAGTTACAGGACTTGGAGGATGTGAGCTTGCTGGGGGAACTCCAGGGATGAACATGAGAAGGCCTTTCTGCTGTAGTACTAACTGCAATCAGTGTCTGGGGCTTCATGGGCTTGGCCTTGCATAACAAGCCAGGGCATCTGAACTTCAACCCAGCCCTGCCCAAATAATACTCTCCATCGACTACTGATGCAGCACAGCAGCTTTAACAAAACTTGCCACAGGACAATTAAGTGGATCCATTCAGCATTCCCCAGTTCTCTCTTCTATCTCTCTCAAAGGCAAATAGGCAGCAAAAGAGAAGGTAAAAATATATTTACAAAATTAATGATCCAATAAGGAAGCCCCTCACAACTGGATTGTCCTCTCTGTGTAGCTGCATTTGAAAGACACACTCACTTCTAAGCCAGCAGTTAAAGTGGCATGCCTAATAGGGCATCAGTAACTGCTCATCTAAAACAGGGAGTAACTGGTTAATTAGTGGTAACATTCACTGAAAGTTAAACTGGTGTTTCATTTGCAGGACTTCTCAGAGCCTTTAATATGTTAACGTGCATCATGAATCCTGAAAGGGGGGCTCTGTATAATGCATTTTCAAATGTATTTGGCCTTGAAAACCCTCTCCCTGCTACACACTTTCAAGGGCACGTCTGGACTGCAGGATGTGAGAGATGTTGCCATGTATATTTTGTTTGCTCTGCATGACCTAATGTGTGAACACAATGCAAATCATAACACATGTAAATTCTGGGATTTTAAAGGCTGGGGTAAAACAGTCCTGTCACCCCTGACAATCTATCTGAAGGAAGAGGGGAGGGATATGCATGTATAGCAAAGGATGTTTGAAAGAACCAGAGGCATGTTTTTCTGCCTTTAATCAGAGAAAATAAAAATAACTATTTGCCTGTCTTGAGAGCTTATAACTGCTAATTGGTAAGACATGGACAAACATTTAAAACTTGAAAGAAATGATCTGCAAAAGGTCAACCACAACAAGGAGCAGTCAGCTGTGTAAAATTCCACTTCCTTGAGAACAAATCACTGTCTTGTATGTCCCCACCTCTCTGCACAAGGACAATTGCTCAGTTAGCCCAAGTCCAAGGCTGATTATGAAGTATGCAGGCAATGATTTATACTATGTTATCCTTTAAAAAATAGTTAAGGCTGGGCACGGTGGCTCATGCTTGTAATCCCAGCACTTTGGGAGGCCAAGGCGGGTGGATTATGAGGCCAGGAGATCAAGACTATCCTGGCTAACAAGGTGAAACCTCATCTCTACTAAAACTACAAAAAATTAGCTGGGCGTGGTGGTGGGCACCTGTAGTCCCAGCTACTCAGGAGGCTGAGGCAGGAGAATCGCTTGAACCTGTGAGGCAGAGGTGGAAGTGAGCTGAGATCACACCACTGCACTCCAGCCTAGGGGACAGATCAAGACTCCATCCCCCCCCAAAAAAAAAAAAGGCTGTAGACTCCCCAGAAGCAAAAGCAGGGACATAAAAAGATATTTGCACACCCATGTTCATAGCAGCCCTATTCACAGTAGCCAAGGGCTGGAAGAAACCCAGTGTTCACTGATGGACAAAGAAATAAAATGTGGTGCATACATACGATGGGGTATTATTCAACCTTGAAAAGGGAGGAAATTCTGACACTTGCTACAGATAGATGAACCCTGAAGACATGCTTAGTGAAATAAGCCATCGCTAAAGGACAAATATGGTATGATTCCACTTATATGAGGTTCCAGAGTAGTTAAATTCACAGAGACAAAAGGTAGAATGGGAGTTATCAGGGGCTAGGGTGAGGGGGATGGGAGTCAGTTTCACGGGGATGTAGTTTCAGCCTGGGAAGATAAGAAAGTTCTGGAGATGGATGGTGGCAATAGTTACACAGCAATGTGAAAGGCTGACACTGAACTGTGCACTTAAAATGGTTCATTTTATGCTATGTCTATTTTCCTACAATTAAAAAAAAAGTTTAAAGAAAGTGTTATCTTCAGACAATGGACTGGCCAGTATCTCAATTAACTTAAACATGGATGGCAGAGCACTGTGACAAGAACCCTGCATTAGGCAGCAAAAACCACGGAGCAGCTGTGGTCTTCCTGCCTGTGGTCTTGTGGACTATATCCCGGAGAAAATCTCCAAGACGCAGGCCACTCTGTCCGACAGCTCATCTCTGCTGACAGTGAGACGTCCTTTTTCCCCAAGCTTATCCATGGATGAAAGGATCGAAGGACATTGCCCGCCAAAAGGAAGAATGACCAGACTGTCCCCCCTCCCTCAGTCACACACCTCTTTGATTCTTACATGTTCAAGGCAGGCCACGCCAAGCTTTTAGGTCCTGGCCTTGTGTAAATACGTTTTCTCCCTTTGTGCCACCACCCAGTCCCCATCATCATGGGCCAGGCCCCAGGATGGGCTGCAGACCAGTGCCATAGTCTCAATGTTCCGTGACTATTTATTATTGGCCACCTACTGAGTGCCAGGCTCCAAGGAAACAACAGTGCAATAAGTACTGTCCTTGCTCTTTAGAGTCTGGGGCAGGCCTAAGAAAGGATGACGCAGAGGGGTGAAGAGCTACGGCAGCAGACACACAGAAGGTGCTGTGAGAGTGCCTGGGCCGGCCCTAGCCAGGCCGGGAAGACCAGAAGGGATGAGGCTGGAGGGGAGCAGACAGGAGAGTTGTTTGTGTTAGAAAACACAGCATGTGTGAGGGGTTAAAAGTGTAGGGCAGGCTCAAGGGAGGCTTCCAGGAGGGAGACTTGTACCTGGCTGAACACTGAGTTAGAATGGGTGTGGGGGCAGGTCCTGTGAGGACACACCCTGTACCCATGCCACAGAGTGGAATGTTAATCAGGGCTAGCCTTAAAATGCAATTAAAATGTTAACTCGGGCTGGGCGTGGTGGCTCATGCCTGCAATCCCAGCACTTTGGGAGGCTGAGGTGGGCGAATCACCTGAGGTCAGGAGTTTGAGACCAGCCTGACTAACATGGAGAAACCCTGTCTCTACTAAAAATACAAAATTAGCCGGGTGTGGAGGCGCGTGCCTGTAATCCCAGCTACTCCGGGATGCTGAGACAGGATTGCTTGAACCTGGGAGACAGAGGTTGCGGTGAGCTGAGATCATGCTGTTGCACTCCAGCCTAGGCAACAAGAGTAAAACTCTGTCTAAAAAAAAAATTAACTTAATCAAACCTTATCTGGGGCTTTTGGTTGATGCTATGGTTGTTAGAAATACCCTGATCAAGGATCACAGCCTTTCAGAAGAAGAGGACCAAATTCCTGGGCCTGCCTCTGCGGGGGACAGGGAGGGGAGAATGGGAGTGAGGGCTGTTAAAGGTTCGGCCTTTCAAAACCACCTATGGGTGGGCATGAAGTCTGTGGGCTACTGGCCAGTCCTCGATTAACAGCTGTAAGTTATGGATAAGCACAGAGGGAGTAGGGTCAATCCTATCAGTCATTCGTACATTAGTGTGAAATGCTTTCATCTCTTAGCTAAAATTAGCTGCCCAGATATTTTGGTTTTGGAAAGTAGGAATAGAGAGGAAATTTTGAAAAAGAGGTCATTTGAGAGCACCCGGGAAGCACACATAAATGAGGAGATGTCGAATAGCTGGGGACAATATGAGGCCAAAGGAGGAGGAATTCTGAAAGTGAGTGCACATGGCAGATAAGCGTGTCAAAGGCTCAGGTGGTCAGCTGGGGGCACAAAGACCGCCATTTGCCAGGGCTGACCTCAGTCATTTTCCATGAACTTCCACATCTCTGTTTTAGAGGTCTAGAGTTAATGGCTGGGAGATTGCAGGTGCTTGTATGATGCATTATAGTTGTTGGTTACATGACTGTCCTCTGAGCTCTACTGGGAGCTCTTTGCAGAAAAGGGCTCAGATTAACTGCATATCTCAAAGCACACACTCTGCTGAGAGAGAGTGTCACATCTATCATTTCCTGTAATCCCCACAAAGCTTTATGCTATAGGTGTCATCTCCACCTTGGAAATTAGGTTCCAGGGGGCTGAGTTCCCAAGGTTCCTCAGTGAAAAGGCGGTAGTGCTAGGGTTCAAACCCAGTTCTCCTGCATCGGAGCCCAGCGCTCATCACCCGAGCCTCTGCTCCCTGGATCTTCAGTCATTGAGAGCCTGTGGTAGGAAAGCTCTGTTCCTCTGCTGAGTGAACACTGGCTCCTTCCACAATCACTCAGGCTTTGAGGGTAGGCTGGCTGGGAGACTTTGAAAAAGCCTAAGTTTAAAATAAATTTTGATGGTTTGTTCCCCAAATTCTGAGACTGCTTTTGCAGAACCTAAAGGAACCAGCCTTCCTTGCTCTTGTGTACAACTGCTCTTGAGCTTACTGTAAAACCAGACAGAGGGAGGACTTCTTTCCAGTAATGTGTCTCCTTCTAGCTCTCCTCTTCAGCTCAGTAATTTCAGTAGCCATCATGATAAATGCATCATTTATACAGAACATTTGCGGGCTTCGAATTTCTAAACTGTTACCCTAATAAAAGCTCACCATCAGTTGTTTAACCTGCTTTCAGAGGAATGCAGCTCGCCTCAGGATGACACAGGCACACAAGCACAAACATGCTTCCTGATCAAATGCAGAGTGGCTCGCAAACTTGAAGCCCTGGGAAACCCTGCAAAAAGTACCAAGCTCTTCCTATGTTTAACCGTGGTGGAAATGCCCGCCTACATTTCTTTGCTTTTTTTAAGGCTTTTAGCCAGGGTAAATCAGGAGGCCTGGCCCTCCTTCTCTCGCTAACTCATCCCTGTTGGGAAATTCTTCCCCAGTGGCCTCTGGAACCTTATGAAGGGAACATAGAATTCTACAGGGCAGATTCCATCAGAAAATAATTCCCCTTGGCCGGGCACGGTGGCTCACACCTGTAATCCCAGCACTTTGGGAAGCCGAGGTGGGTGAATAACGAGGTCAGGAGTTTGAGACCAGACTTGCCAACATGGTGAAACGCTGTCTGTACTAAAAATATGAAAAAAAAATAGCTGGGCGTGGTGGCACATACCTGTAATCTCAGCTACTTGGGAGGCTGAGGCAGGAGAATCACTTGAACCCAGGTGGCAGAGGTTGCAGTGAGCCGAGATCACGTCACTGCACTCCAGCTTGGGCAACAGAGTGAGACTCCGTCTCAAGAAAAAAAAAAGAAAATAATTCTCCTCCTTGGCTTGACACCCTACAAGCTGGGGCTTTGTGGCTCTTTGCAGTTAGCTGTGGGTCAGATGACAGCAGAGCCCCACCTGTTTTGTTTGAGGTTTTGCTCAAAAGGCTTGTCCAGGTCATTCTTACAGAAAGGAGGAATGATAAAGAGGTCTCCATCAAGCCCTCATGCACAAGAGATGCCTACAAAGAGGCGGGAGGGCTTGGCTGCCAAAGCCACTCTCACATGCTGCAGGAACAGGAGGAAACTCCTCAAAACAGCTGCTAAGTCACCCATGGGACACAAACAGCAGCTGACTGGTTGTGCCACCTCCAGGTGGCTTCTCCCTGCCCAAATGGCACTAGCACCATTCCCACAGCCCCCTTAACTGCCCTAGGGAGTGAGTGCTAGAAGCTGTGGGGCCATGACTCCCTAGGGCCAGGGATCCTTACCCCTAACAAATGGTAACCTCCTCCCCATATTTCTCCCTTCACTCCTGCTTCCTACCCCAAAAATTTTGAAAAGAAAAAGAAGGAAACTTGCCTAGCTTATAAATAAGTCAAGACTTTTCACTGGCTGCCCTGATTCTGCCAATCAACTTTTAAATATTAGAACAGAAGGGTATCCAGGAGTGGAAGGATTGACAATGTTCAGCTTGTAATGTGCATAGCATTCTGTGCATAATCACCACAGGCTGGAAACAACCCAGTGTCCATCACTGCCCGAGAGAGAAACACAGTGTGGTCCACCTAGGCAGTGGAATATGGCTCAGCAACAACCAGGAACAACTTTCAATGCACACAGTACCATGCACGAATCCAGGGATGAGACTGATGCAGCGGACCACAGGATTCTTTCATATGATCTGCCAGAACAGGCAAAATCAAGCTATGGGGATAGATATTAACGCAGCAGTTGCCTAAGAGGTGGGCTGACCAGAGATGGGTAGAGCGGAATTCACTAGGGTGAGGGAAATACCTTAATTTAGGGGGAGGCTGATGGGCAGATATACGAGCCAAAGCTTACTAAGCTATACACTTAACATCCGTCCATTTTACCATGTGATCATTTGCCCCCACTTTAAAAAAAATCTGTGAAAGCCAGGCATGATGGCTCACGCCTGTAATCCCAGTACTTTGGGAGGCTGAGGTAGGTGAATCACCTGAGGTCAGGAGTTTGAGACCAGCCTGACCAACATGGTAAAACTCTGTTTCTACTAAAAATGCAAAATTAGCCAGGTGTGGTGGTAGGTGCCTGTAATCCCAGCTACTTGGGAGGCTGAGACAGGAGAATCGCTTGAACCCAGGAGGTGGAGATTGCAGTGAGCTGAGATCACACCACTGCACTCTAGCCTGAGCGACAGAGGGAAATTCTGTTAAAAAAAAAAAAAATCTGAGGTTATTTAAAATGGGCCCCAAAGACAGGGCAAAAATATCTGACGGATTGCGAGGAGCATCAGTTTTTAGGGGAGATGTGAGGGGTGTGGACAGTCCACCACCAAAATAACCCCAATGCCTGGACTCACCTCCAGAGAGGAGGCATTTGTTCCTACCTTCCCTTGTGCTCAGGAAGTAGATCTCTAGGCCAAGAGCACAGAACAGAGATGTGAACGATTCACACAGATGCTATTTCAAGGCCTGAGGTTCTTAACAGGTGTGCTATGGGCTGCCTGTCAGTTCCCAACAGAAGCCTCACTGTCACTATATCAAAGGCAAGCAGAATAGCCCTGACCAGTCCATGCTGCTCCACAGAAACCCGGGCAGAGAACCCAGGCAACAAGGGTGCCAGGAGTGGCTGCTGGCAGTGAAGGCCCCATGCTGGAAGTCCTCTGCCCAGAGGGACAGTGTGCAGGGGCTAGGATTCAGGCTGCTGGGATCCAAATCTCAGCTCCAGCAGGTGGCTTAACTTTGCTATTGGCCACAGAGAAGCTTATTTCTCGGGGGCTGTCAGGATTCAGCCGTGGCATCTGTAAAACACTCAGCCTAGCCAACCTGTAGCAATGAAATATTCCTCCCCTCCCTTCCCCATCTCTTCCTTCCATTTCTTTCCACTTCCCCTCTCTTCCACCATCCCTGCTCTCCTTCCCCTCTCCCTCTTTCCCTTTCCCCCCTTTCCTTTCCCTCCTCCTCCCCTGTGACGGGTACCCACACTCCCACCCCTGCTCCCAGCGACCTCTCCTTACAGTGGTGGAACCTGCCCTTCCCTCTATTACCTGCTGGATTCTGAACATGGCAGCCACTCCCATAGAAGCCCCAGCAGCTGCCTTCACTTATACTTCTCTCATTTACGACAGACAAACTGGAGGGAAAGCCCACTTCTCACAGAAGTGATGTGAGAACACACTCAGCCCGTGCTCCAGAGATGCAACTGCCTCCCTTCTCCCTGAATGGACCCTGTAGTGGGTTGAACTGTATCCACCCTGCCCCTAACAAGACATGCTGGAATCTGAACCCCAGAAGCTCAAAATGTGACCTTGTTTGGAAATACGGTTTTTATAGAGATGAGTAAGTTAAAGTAAGGTCTCTAGGGTGGGCCCTAATCCAACATGACTGCTGTCCTTATAAGGAGAGATGAGGACACACACGCACAGAGTGAGGACCATGTGGAGACAGAGGGAGAAGATGCCATCTGCAAGTCAAGGAGAGAGAACTCAGGAGAAACTGACCCTGTCCACAGCTGGATCTAGGACCTCCAACTTCCAAAACTATAACACAATACATTTCTGTGGTATTTGTTATACAGCCCAGCAAGCAAATACAGCATGAGAATGAAGCCAGGGCAGAGGATGACCTAAAAGAGAGCTAGGAAGAACTGGAGATTACAGCCCATCCTATCTCTGAACTTTCAGAGTCATCTATACTTCTGGGGTTTTTCTGGGGTTATTTTATTTTATTTTATTTTTGAGATGGAGTCTTGCTCTGGAGTGCAGTGGCGTGATATCAGCTCACTACAACCTCCGCCTCCTGGGTTCAAGCAATTCTCCTGCCTCTGCCTCCCGAGTAGCTGGGATTACAGGCACCTACCACCATGCCTGGCTATTTTTTGTATTCTTAGTAGAGATGGGATTTCACCATGTTAGCCAGGCTGGTCTTGAACTCCTGACCTCAGATAATCTGCCCGTTTTGGCCTCCCAAAGTACTGGGATTACAGGCGTTAGCCACCATGCCCAGCCACTTCTGTATTTTTTAAAAGCCAATTTGTCACAGGATTTTCTGCTACTCGCAGCATCTGGACTGACCCCCCAGCTTTCAAACCCTTCACAGTCTTGTGCTATTCTCTCCCCCTAACTGAAATAAATGTCTCCTCCCACTCTTTCCCATTACAGGGCTCACATCCCAGCTATTCCCAACTCACTCTCTTCCCTGTCTCCATGAGCTGTGCACCCCTCTGCCAGCCTGACTCTCTTGGTCCCGCCTCTGGCTCCTGGGACCACCTGCTCTCCAGGCATACTCACAGATCCATCCTCCCTAACTCCTGCTGCTCCCAGCACAGAGCTGTGCCAAAGTAGCCGCTCAATAAACATCTGAACATTACACACTGCTCAGGACATGCCTGATGGGATATTTTCCCCACATCATTTTGAACTATGAGATTGGGCCACTGTGTCTGTTATATCGATTCAAACAGATCGCAAAAGAAAGGCTGCTGGGTGTCCTCGCTTCCTGTACTCAAGGAGAAAATGCCTTCTGGGGACTTAAAAACCTCTTTTCAGTAAGATGATCCATAGATCCTCAGTCTGTAAATTCCCTGGTAACCTTCTGCCTGTCAAAGATTATTTCAGATTCCCCAAAACTGCTATTAAAAATGAGATTCATCATCAAAGTTGCCGTTGGCTTGTCTCACCACTCTCCCCTTGGTCCCTTACCTACGACTTGGCTCAAAAAGAACTAGTGTTATAAAAGATGAACAAGAAGAAGGCAAATGAGAAATGAATTAAACAGAGAAACCACTGCTTATACTTAAAACACACTATCAGCAGACACATAAAACAAACAAACAAACAAACAAAAAAACCCCAAAACAAAACCAAGCCACACACACGGAAATCCCCTCATAGTCTTGATGATATCCAGTTTTGACAAGTTTTTTCTTATGGGACTTCCCAGAAAAAGATTACAAATATGTCTTCTCTTAAAATGAAATAATAATTTTTAAAACTCACTCTGGAACCTACTAGATTTTTTTTTTAAGACAGAGTTTCTGGCTGGGTGTGGTGGCTCACACCTGTAATCCCAGCACTTTGGGAGGCCAAGGCAGGTGGATCACTTGAGGTCAGGAGTTCAAGACCAGCCTGACCAACATGCTGAAACCCCATCTCTACCAAAAATACAAAATTAGCCGGGCGTAGTGGTAGGCGCCTGTAATCCCACCTACTTGGGAGGCTGAGGGAGGAGAATCGCTTGAATTCAAGAGGCGGAGTTGTGGTCAGCTGAGATCACACCACTGCACTCCCACCTGAGAAACAAAAGCAGACATCTGTCTCAAAAAAAAAAAAAAAAAGAGTTTCGCTCTTGTCACACAGGCTGGAGTACAGTGGCACCATCTCAGCTCACCGCAACCTCTGCCTTCCGGGATCAAACGACTCTCCTGCCTCAGCTCCGGAGTAGGTGGGGTTACAGCATGTGCCACCACTCCCAGCTAATTTTTCATAAAGCTTTTGATGACTCCAGGAAATAGAGTTCTAGAAACCAGTAAGCCCCGGACAGGCCCCTGTGAGAACTCATTACCTTCTTACATTTTGCTCCCTCTGGCCAGATGGGCCCCAGTGGAACATCTTTGTTGCCTGCTTGAAAGTAGCTCTGAGAGTCAGACATGAATCCCTGCCAGGACGCCCAGCTAAGTCTCCCCTGCCACTACCGTTGACAGCCCTGCGCTAGAGTCACCGAGAAAATCAAGAACACGCAAAAAGGAAGACAACACTATCCAGTCCAGGGCCAAGCGAGTGGGTCAAGCAGATGGCGCTGTGAGCATCTAAGCAGGGCCCATCCTGCTGGGGACGGGGTTGCTCTGGTTAACCGGGGGAACCCCAGCCAGCAGTCCAGCTAATACCCGGCACATTCACTTTTGGAGTTGGCAAAGCCACGAGGTGCCAGCCTCGGCACAGGTAGCAGATATTTTGCTAGGACAAGATGATCTGTCAGGCTCACTGCCTGGGCCCCAGGGACGGAGCCAGCCCGATCTGCTACTCAGCAAACGTAAACAGTGCTTACGTTCAGTTCTGGCCTCCAGTGCTTGGTGTCTGCGTCCCACGAGAGAGCTCCAGTTTCCTACTGCTGACAACACTATAAAACCACCGTAATGGGAATTAATTATGAAAAAGGCCAGTTTGAATTAGAGACATTTTGAAAATAAGTACCTTTTACTTCCAAAGAACATTTCCTTTTCTAGTAATTAACGGTTATTCTGAGCAGAGGTTCAAAGGACCTACTTCAAGGAGTGACTTGGTCATTAGCAACATTCATTCCTGCATAAATACACTATGGCCCTTTTTTCAAAAGTGCTTTCCTAGGCAGGCTAAACCTGCCCACTGCCCGCTGAGTTTTGTTTATCCAATAACAAGCTCAGCAAACCCTTTCTTCACAGAGGGCAGGGAACCCTGGCTGCCTAGTGGGAATTCCCAGCAGGATGAAACACCCTCAGCCTGACCACCCATGTTCCCCTCACTGTGGGACAGAGAAGAGCAGAGGTCCCACTCTCCCACCCCACGGGCCTGGCCATCTGTTGTACGGGGTCAGGAAATACAATGAATGTTTTTATTAGTCTAGACCAGGGTTTCTCAAGCTTGGCGTATCTGGCGCCGGATCATCCTTTGTGATGTGGATGGTTCTGTACGCTGAAGGAGGTTTAGCAGTTCCCCTGCCTCTACCCACCAGATACCAGTAGCACCCCCCTCATGCCTCTATAGGTGTGACAATGAAAAATGTCTCCAGACATTGCCAAATATCCTATGGGAGCAAAAATCACATGTGGACATTGTCCAGATAACTTCTTTTAAACAATGGATGCCGGGGTCCCACAGGCATTTCCCAAAGTTCCCCAGGGTGACTCTAAATGCACTGGAGCCACTCCAGCCCTGAACTCAGATGGGCCAGTTCCATGTGAAGAAAAGGCCCTGTGACCTAGAGTTCTGAACAGCAGTGGCTTAAAGACAGAATCGACTCCAGAGTCCAGTATGATCCGCCCAAGTGTGATTAGTTGCCATTTCATATAAGCTACATAACTCTTCTTAATCTTCAACAGCTCACTGAAATGTGACTTTAGGTTTGAGCTGACTTATGAATCTGTCCTCTTCTTTTTATTCTTGTCATCCTAGAATTAAACCATCCAAGTCTCACCCAGATGAGAGCAAAGCCCTTTTGCCGCCTCCTTACCGGCACCATGCAGGAAGTGTTTATTAAGTACCTGCTCGGCCCAGGAGCTGAGGATATATATTTGGGCCAGGACAGCAGGGGTGGGAAATGGGAAGGGAGGAAGAGGGAGCCAAGAAGGTCTGCAGGAGGCAACAGGATGGAGAAGTGGACTCCAGGCTGAAAGAAGAACATGGGGCAAGACAGAGCATTTTTTGGGAAATAAACAAATTGGTGGGTGGAGCTGAGGGCCCCTGTGGGGAAGATTGGGATAGAGGCAGACAGGGACCTTGAACCCCACCATCCAGGCCCAACTTCATCTTAAAGGTCATGGAGAGCCACGGAGGATGTGAAGCACGGGAGTGATAAAGAGCCACTCAGCTACAGTGTCCCAGGACCAAAACACTGGGATTTAGGGAAAAGGCACAGATAAGATCAGGTGCCACAGGAGAGGGCCAGTCCAGCAGGTTACGGAATGCACAGGGCTTTAGGGAACATCCTGGGTGCAGATACAGATCAGAGCTGCCCTACTCAGGGTGCATGCTGGAGCTCTGTCATTGGCTGCACTGTCCCCTCAAAGCTCATGCGCTGAAGCTTGAACCCCCAGGACCTAAGAATGAGACTGTGTTTCAAGAGTGGGCTTTTAAAGAAGGTATTAAGGTAAAATGCAGCCATTAAGGTGGGCCTTGATCCAATTTGACTGGGGTCCTTATAAGAAGAGAGATGAGGATGCAGACACACACAGAGGGAGGCCGTGTGAGGATAGAGTGAGAAGACAGCCAAGGAGAGAGGCCTCAGGAGAAACCAACCCTGCTGAACCTTGGTCTTGGACTTCCAGCCTCCAGAACTGTGAGGAAATACATCTCTGCTGTTGAAGCTGCCCATCTGTGGTGCTCTGCAGCCCTAGCAACTTACCCAGGGAGTCCAACTGAAATCTTTGAACAGTTCTGTGGGGTCTGGCATCAGGCAAACCTGACAGCCACCTGCAGGGCAGAGACCATGCAGTGCTGGGCTGGGCCTGGAGGAGGCAGGGGCACTGGGCATTGGGCAGAGGAGATGCTTTGCAGGAGCTCAGACACGTCAAGCGGAAGAGGGCTGCAGCCCCTGGGTAGCACCTGAGGGTTCGTTAAGGTGTCTTTCAAACTCCGGTGTATCCTGGGGATACAGCGCCTCAGGGGCTGGCTTGAGGGGCTGTGGACAGACCCCTTGGGCGGACACAAGCCATTCTCTCTTAGATTTCTCCCATCAATTTCTAAAATCTTGTTCTTCCATCATTTCCCTGCTTACAAAGTTCAGGAGACTTGTTGCCTACTATGGGGAAAAAAATCAAGCTATGCCCAAGGCTGATTCCTTGCAGGGTCAGGACCCATGTCCTCCTCTAGGCCATGTTCTCTCTGCACCCTGTACATGTCACTTCCCTGCCTTCATCAGCTCCTCAGAGAAGAGGTCCTCTCTCCAGCCTTTCCACTGCTCAAACGCAAGCCCTCCTTGGGGATGGCTCACATGCCACCACCCCCTGGGCTTCCCTGCCCACTGATGGTAGCAACTCCTCTGCACCTCATCCTGTTCTTGGGCCAGAGCACCTCACAGTGCACCGCACCTGCCTTCCTGGGGTATGCTTAGTTCACCCCCACACCCTCAGCTCCTGTGCCCTGCCCCGCTTGACCTGTGCCACACACCAGGGATGTTCAATTTCCCAGCTGCCTCTGGCTACACCAGGAGCTCCCTTCTCCAGGGTAGACATGATCTTCTCCCCATCTGTAACACCAGCCCAGGGCAGATGTTCTGAGATGAAGACCAGGGACAGCACGCAAGCATCTGCAGCATTGCCTCTGAAGGGGAGGGCAGGGGAGGGATGCAGGGATTGTCCAGAACTATCTTCGAGAAGGAGGACGTCACCCAAGTTCCCAGCCGCACATGCACCATAGCCAAGGGGTGGAAGTGACCTAAGTGTCCGCTGATGGGTGAACAGAAAAACAGAATATGGCGCAGGCACACAATGGAGTATTCCTCAGTCTAAGGCAGGAAGGAAATGCTTACACATGCTACCATACGGATGAGCCTCAAAGACATCACACTGAATGACATAAGCCAGTCACCAAAGGACAAATACTGTGTTATTCCATTTATAGGAGGTACCTGGAGTAAGCAAATCATGGGGATGGAAGGTAGCATGGGGTTGCCAGGGGCTGGGGGGTGGGGAATGGGGAGCTGGGGTTTTGTGGGGACAGTTTCAGTCTGGGAAGATGGAATTGTCCTGGAGATGGATGATGGTGCTGGCTGCACAACAATGAGAATGTACCTAATGCCACAGAACTTTACACTGAAAAATGGCTAAAAGAGTACATTTTATAATTTGTAGTTTTAACACAATTACAAATAAATACAATTTTTTTTTTAAAGAGTAGGACAAAGACTACCTGCTTACTGCAGACGCTAAAGTATATCCATTTGAGAACAGTGGAGTTCCTCAACATGTAGCAATCAAGGGCGCTCAATTTGTAAAGCATCTTGTAAACACACGCAAAAGACAGCTTTTCATCTAATCTGGAAGGAAACGCTCCATAACGCAAATTATGATGCTAAGTGCATAACCCGTCCATAATTCAATATGACCACTGGGATGCTTGTGGTTGTTTTAAGCTGGCATTATCTCCTTTGCACCTATTTCTAAAATGATTCTAAGAAACAAAACATGACTGTTTCCTAGTTGAATTAAATTATATAAAGGACTCACCCTCCTTCTCACCACTTTGTCAAAACAAAACAAAGCAAAACACCCGATAAACACTTAACTAGCATTCCTATGACTTCACATCCTTAACCACACATCTCTGTGACTCAGCTCTTTGGTTCTCTGTTCAGATAAAGTAAGCCCTCTTCCACTTGAAAATGCCGCTCTCTCAAAGTTCAGACAGTAACCGTGAACTTTGAGAGAGCGGCATTTTCAAATGGAAGAGGGCTCCCTGGCTCCTTCATGCCATTGCGCATCTTGAACTAACCACACATCCTAAACCAAATTGGTTAGGGCTTTGTGAAGCTGTTCCCTGGGAAAAATGGGCCCTCAAAAAGTGTGCTTTGCTTTTTGCCAAAAGAAATCTAGAAAAAGATATAAAATACAATGAAATAAGGAAGACAGACGGGGAAAGGCTTGGGGAAACCCTTGCCCAGCTCTGCAGTGGTGACAACACGCTTTGTCAACAAGGGGCTCTGGATTTTTATTGTCCACGGGGACCTGTGAATTATGTAGCTGGCCCTGACTAGAAGAAATGTTTGGAAAGCAGGAGGCCGGCCCTGTGTGAAGGCCGGGGTGGGAGTGACAATTGGCAGCACTGTGTTGGTGACTGTCCAACGGCTCCTTCCAAGCTCCCTGGGTGATCTGGAGCTAATATCTAAGGCCATGTTTAATTATTCCTAGAAGAGAAGCCTCAGGAGGTGTGTTCCTGCTAATTCCACACTCAGCTCAAGTAGCCAGCAGGTGAGTTACATCCTGAGTCTCTGGGAAGGAAAAGAATACTTTGTTTAAAGTATTTAGTGGTTAAATCATCAATGCTCAATCACCCTCAATTAATTGCCAAAAACATCTGCCTATAACCCCTTCCACCCCAGCTTGAAGAAAAGCCAGAACCACATCCTGTCACACCATTTGAAGGAGTCCCCAGCCCTAGGTAACCTCACTCCCTGCTCCAAAACCTTCTTTTCCTCACCCCACGCCATGCTGGGCATCAGATTTGCACTCAGGAAGCTGGAGTTGGACAGAGAGATGCTGGCCTCTGGGCTGGCCGTTGCTTGACCAAGGACCACATGAGCAAAAGTGTCAGGCGAAGCCAGTCTGAAGAGGGAACAGCGTAACTTATGGAGAAAAGGATGAGAAGACATGGCTTCCGAGAGGAATGGCAGCGGCAGCGGGGCTCCTAAAAGATGCTCCCACCCCACTTGGTGATCTCAGATCCCACCCTCCACCCCCTGCCCTGCATCTTTCCAAGAAATTCCTTTTATGTTTTGTTAATGTAATTTAAATTTGTTTTTGTTACTTGTAGCAAAAAGAGTCCCGAGCGAGGTCTGACGGGATGCGATACCATGCAGATGCCATAGGCGGGCGAATGCTGGCGGTGTCCTTTCACAGCAGGGGTTTATTTTAGAGGAATCCACTTCATGCAGTCAACAGCCCCTGCCCTTTCCTAGACAAACAGGCCCCTGTCAATCTCTAGGTCACTTGTGCGGAGGAAGATCTGCTTATCAATAATGACCAAAAGAACAAAACAACTAAACCCCAGCCTGCAGAAGATCAAGGTTTTTACAACACTGAGATCAAAGTCCATGGCCTCCCATAAAATCTCAGCTGCAGGTGGGAAGGGGCCCCAGCCCTTTCTCCAGTTTTCAACTCGCCCTTAGGTTTGCTCTCTGAGCTCTGCTGCTATAGGCTCAAGGTCATCATCAGCTCTTCTCTCAAATTCCACTCTCTCTGATCCATATTTTCACGCAGCACACCCAAGCCAGGCTTTCAAACACAAGAAGCTCATCTTGCACTAAATGGCATAAACTCAAGATTTCTGGCCTGAGAACTCCAGGAGGCAGTGATGTGCTGGGCAGAGCCCCACTCTCCCGGCCTTGGGGCCTTGGTTACCCAGGAAGGTTCCCTCCTTTCTGATCCTGGCCTCTCTGAGCTCTGTGGCCCGGTGACTTGTTCTGTTTTCAGATTGGAACTCGCCCTGTGGAGGGTGCTTTTTGGTGGCGCTCCTCCCATCCCCCTGTATGCAGCCTTCCTGTCAGAAGGGCACACCTGGCTCTGAACATCATCTGTCTCTGGGCGAAGGTGGCAAACACCTGGCAGCACCCAAGGAATACATTGCCCTTCCAGGTGTGGCCTTCAGCTCCTCCCCCTCAAAGCCCTTCTCAGATGACTCATCTGGCTTGTCCTCACCCCACCTAGGGGAAGAAGAGAGCCACCTGAGGTTTCCAGGGTGGGGGCTGTTTGCCAGGCACGTGGGGGTGGGGCACACTTCCCAGTGTTCTCCCTCTGTCCTCACAACTGCCCTCAAGCTCAAGGTCAGGCAGCGCTGACCCCACTCTACCATTGAGGAAACAGGTGCCGTAATGCTCCAGGAGACAGACCCATGACAAGTGGCAGAGTCAGAGCTGCAAGCCAGGCCTACCAAACTCAAACACTCTTGCCCTTTTCTTTTTCTTTTTTTTTGAGACAGAGTCGTGCTGTGTCACCCAGGCTGGAGTTCAGTGGCACCATCTCGGCCCACTGCAACATCTGCCTCCCAGGTTCAAGCGATTCTCCTGCCTCGGCCTCCTGAGTAGCTGGGATTATAGGCATGCACCATCACACCCGGCTAATTTTTGTATTTTTAGTAGAGATGGGGTTTCACCATGTTGTCAGGCTGGTCTCAAACCTCTGACCTCAGGTGATCTACCACCTCAGCTTCCCAAAGTGCTGGGATTACAGGTGTGAGCCACTGCGCCCGGCCACTCTTGCCCTTTTCATGACATCAAGTTCAGGTGAGCTCAGACATTTATGATGACGACCTCATAAAGTCAAAGACTTTCAGTAGCAAGGAAAGAGACATCCTTCCAACCAAGGTCCAGTGAGGGCTTGGGTAAGGGGACAGCTGGTTGCCATCTTTCAGATGGAGACTGAGTTGGCCTGAGGGATGAGCAGAAACCAAGGGGCTGAAGGAAGGAGGGAAGCGGCTTGGGCAGGTGGAATAGCATAAGCAAGGCACCAAGGCAGTGAGAGAGGTCGGGCTGGGAACTATGAACATACACAGGATACCACCTACAACGAGGAGGGGTGGCAGGGAACGAGAGGAAAGGGGAATGGGGCTGAGGCCTTGCTGGGTGCCGCAGTCATGGGGAGCCATGGAAGGCTTCAAGCAGAGAAGCGACGTGGGCAGGTTTCCATCTTATTTTCTGTCTCTCGGGCCTGTGGTGTTAAGAGCAGCAAGACAAGACGGGGGCGCTGACTATCAGAGCTAAGAAGGCAGAGAGTAGAGACATCTGCCCAGAGAGAAGCCCACCCATGCAAAGCCACAGCAGAACTGTCCAGAGACCCAAACATACAGAAGCCACAATTCTCAAGCACAACGGCAGGGTCACCTCTGAAAGGCCAGCACCAGGGAGAAGTCACAAAGGGTGGGAGACCCTGCCAGCCCTTCCCAGCCTCTCCCCCTGGTGAGGGCCACTCTGGGGCAGAGGGCAAAGAGAACTGGATTCAAACCCTAATAGGTTGGTGGCTTTGGACAAGCCAACATCCCTCCAGCTCGGCCTTCTCATCTAAACTGAAGGCTTTGACTACACGATCATATTAAAGATGGCCATGCCCAGGACAATCTTTTACCTAGATTAGGCAGTTAGCAAAGGCAAAGCCGGCTGAATTTGAAGGTAAATTCTAGCCCTATGGTTTCACATATCTGGGTCTTTCAGCTGTGTGGAAATTTACTTAGTATCCTCCCTTGTTGAGTAGGAGGGCAAGAGAAAATGCCAGAACACTCCAAAGGGCCCATGTTTTCTATGGACAGCCTCGGGAACAAGCTCAGGCCCCCTTGCCTGGCCTCTGAACTTCCCGTAGGACTTCCCACCATTCATCCCCAGCACCCCTGCGCAGGCCAGTATGTCTGCTTCGCTGCCTCTCCCTGTCAAAAGTGCTCTTCCCTCCCTTCTGCCTAGGGGTGGCTGCAGAGCCCCATCTCCGTTGCATGTGCAGTGTTTGGGCCCAGGCCCTCTTCTCACCCCACATGCCCTCCACTGACGCCCTCCATTCCCAAGGCCTCACCTCAGCTGGCTAAGGGCATCTCCTTGGCATCTTCCAAGAGTGTCTGCCTCCCCATCGGCACTGGGATAACTCAGCATCCTCTACAGGCTTTGCTGGCTTTCTCTGGTGCGTTCAGCACAGCCTCCCCTCCCCACCACATGAGATCTCACTGCAGCCAGAGAGGTCTTTTCAAAAATATGCATACTGACTGTATCATATCACTTATCCCACTTAATACGCTTTGATGGTTTTCTTTTGCTCTGAAATTAGAGGAAAAGTTCTTAGCATGGTTTATAAGCCATCATCACCCCCTATTCCTATATCAATTGCTATCAATTCCAGGCCCTGCATGCCACAGGGCCTTTGCAAATGCCATTTGCTCTCTCTGGAAAACACACACCTCTCTCCTCTTTTGCCTCTCTCTCCACCTCCTACTCAAATCTCAGATCTCATCTCAGATGTCAGTTTCTCACATAGACCAGTCTGTCTAGGTCAAGGTTTTGTTGTCGTTCTAGTCTCTCAATTCCCTTTCTTTCCACACACTTAACTCAGTTTGTAATTAAAAGATTATTTGATCAGTTAGGGTGTGCCTTCTCCAGAAGTCTCTAAGCTCTATGGAAGCTGAGCTGTCTACTTTCACATATCATTGTGTCCCCAACACATAGCACAATGCTCAGCTCAGAACAGGCACTCAAATCTGTGAAAAGGAGGAGAGGGGAAAGAAATTTTATTCTCTCTCTCTCTTTTTTCTTGAAATGGAGTCTCTGTCACCAGGTTGGAATGCAGGGGCTCAATCTTGGCTCAGTGCAACCTCCGCCTCCCAGGTTCAAGTGATTCTCTTGCCTCAGTCTCCTGAGTAGCTGGGATTACAGGAGCCTGCCACCATTCCCAGCTAATTTTTGTATTTTTAGTAGAGACAGGGCTTCACCACGTTGGTCAGGCTGGTCTCGAACTCCTGACCCCAGGTGATCCACCCTGCTTGGCCTCCCAGAGTGTTGGGATTATAGGCGTGAGCCACCATACCCAGCCAAAAATTTCTTTTCAAAATGGCCCAGGGTGACACTCATTGGTGTGATAAATATTTAACAACTGGCTCTATGAAGAAAAAAAACAAACCCTGATCTATACTGTTTGCCAGTTCCCATGGTATAAATGCTCCCACCATGGTGAATTTCAAGCTGCCAGCATGACACCACTGAATGCAAAGTTGGATAGACTTGTACAGTGGGCTCAGCATCAGTAGAAGCCAAGCTGGTTCCCACATACCACCAGTTTGTGGCAAAAGACAAAGATTCAGAAGGTCCAACATGTCTTTAAATGACACCAACTTTTGACTCAATCCTACCTTGGACTAAAGGCCAAAATAAAGGCAAACTGCAAAAAATGCTGCTGACAAAGAGATGGAGAGGGAGAGATTTGCGGATGTTTCAGAACAGGAAGATGAAGAGGGAGACCTATGACCTGGGAAGACTTCTGTCTCCCAAAAGGAGGTGGAAAGGCTGTTTAACAGCTGGTTAGCCTCTAATCCTTGCATTAATAAAGGCCACTGCCAAATTAAATGTTTAGGACATTGTTATGAGCAAGTCAAACATGCTCATAACATGAAATGGTGGTTATATCCTCTGACCTTTGCAGCAATTTATCCTAATAGCTCAGTAAAAGCAAAGCAAAAATCTCCAACCCCAAAATAAAGAATAAGATCATAAAAATATTAGAAGAAGGCTAAGAGCAGTGGCTCACACCTGTAATCCCAGCACTTTGGGAGACTGAGCTGGGCAGATCACGTAAGGTCGGAAGTTTGAGACCAGCCTGACCAACATGGAGAAACCCCGTCTCTACTAAAAATACAAACTTAGCAGGTGCGGTGGCACATGCCTGTAATCTCAGCTACTCAGGAGGCTGAGGCAGGAGACTTGCTTAAAGCCAGGAGGCAGAGGTGGCGGTAAGCCAAGATCGCGCCAATGCACTCCAGCCCAGCGACAGAGCGAGACTCCATCTCAGAAACAAAACAAAAACAAAAAAAATTAGAAGAAAACATAGGATTTCCCCTCAATCTTCCAGGAGTCTTCCAAGCCTTAAATCTAACATAAGAAAGCATAAAAAAGACTGATTCATACAACTCTAACCAAACCATAAGTTTCTGAATAACAAAGATATCATATACAAAATTTAAAAAAACGCACAGCAGGAAAATGGTTACAAGTCATCCAGAAGGGTTAATTTACATCAGACATAAAGTGCACCTATAAATACATAGGAAAATAATGCTCCCCACAGCATATGTGCACACACAAAGGCAAAGGAAACGAAGAGATTGTTCAAAGAACAGGAAATATGGATGGCTCGAAAAGTTTCAAAACGATGTTTAACTTCCTTCATAATAAGAGAAGTGCAAATCACAACAACAACCAAATATAAGTTTTTGCACATCAGACTAGAAAAATATGTAAACATTTGATAACCCCCTGGGTCAGGGAGGGTGTGGGGAACAGGTCCACACACATTAGCAGTAGACATAGCTCAGATTTCTACACAGAACACTCTCACAGTACCTATCAATGTAAAAATGCAGCCCACTTTGACGCTCCCACTTCTAAAAATTTCTTGCACATGTGCAAATGTCTGTGCATGCCAAGATTTCATTATATATTGTGAATATAGCAGCAAAGACTGGAAACAAACTCAATGCTTCCTCAGTAAGTGATTAAATAAATGGCAGCCCAGTCTAACAATGGAATACTACGCAGACATAAAAAGGCAAAAAAAAAACCCAGTGTTTAGAATACACTAGTGTTTCTGAGACAAAATATATAAATGAAAGTAGAACACTTCTGGAAGGATATGTGAGAAACTAGTAACAACGATTGCTTCTGAAGAGGGAACCTGGGGGCAAAGACAGAAAGAAATGTTACTTTTACTCTATGCATTCTGTACCATGTACATGTATTACCTATTATAGTCAATTTTTTAAAATAGATATGCCTAGAGATGTTCACTGTTGTTGCATATACTAGACAAAAGCCACCACTGGGATGACCTCATTGTATTCAGTTCAGTAACAGAAAAATAATTTAAGAAATTTTAATAAATTGGCAAAAATGTTATGCATTTAAAGTGTTTTGGAAGAACTGGACAAATTCTTTTGATAAGGTGTCAAGAGAAAACAGCAGATTCCATTAGATGAACACTTTTATTAGAACTATAAAAACAGGTATGTGTGTAAGGCATTTCAAAAGTGTAAGGCATTTCAACAGGTATGTGTGTAAGGCATTTCAAAAAAGTTATATGATAACCAGGATCATAGAATTGTGGGCTATTTTTAAAAGTGTTACTGTTGCAATGATATAATTATTTCTAGTCTTAATTAAATCGTACTAAAGTTACTTTAAATAACTTCTAGTCTTTAGCCCTAGAAAAAGGATACAAATTACTTCCCAGGATATTTAAGCAACTTTCAGGATAAAGGTCAGAAATCTTTGCAAATTAATGACAACAGAAGAAATACTATCAAAAGACTGGAGCTGGACAAATATCCTTTACTTCAAATACAGAAAAAGACAGGGCTTGGGAAGTTCAGCTGGCATTGATTATTGGCAAAATTCTAGAGATTATTCAAGAAAGTGACGAGTATTAGAAACCAACAGATTCACTCAGAACAATGTAGGATACACTGTGCAAATTATTATTTTTTTTTGAGATAGGGTCTCACTCTGTCGCCCAGACTGGAGTGCGGTGGAATCTCTCTCACTGCAACCTCCCACTTCCAGGCTGGAGCAATTCTCCTGCCTCAGCCTCCCTAGTAGCTGGGATTAGAGGTGTGTGCCACCACGCCTGGCAAATTTTTATATTTTTAATAAAGATGGGATTTCACCATGTTGGCCAGGCTGGTCTCGAACTCCTGATCTCAAATGATCCACCCACCTAATCCTCCCAAACTGCTGGGATTACAGGTGTGAGCCACCTCACACAGCCAGTGCAAATGATTAAAAGCAATATTTGCAAGTCCATGGAGTTTTTTTTTTGTTTTTAACTATGTTGACTAAAATCTCAGAAGTTTCTGAGAATTTGGGCTGCGCAGGGAATGCTGGTATGGGAGAGGGAAGCAACTGAGCTGAACTGCAGACCTGTTTGTCCTTAGATTCCCCAAACCTTGATGTCTATGTGACTTGGAAGGAATCTGATGCTTCTTTTCTGCAAGGCACTGACAATACCTTTCACAGAGCTGGGAGAGAAAATGCAGAGCTTATGAAAATCATCAGAAAGTTGAACACAGATGGTCCCTGACTTAAAATGGTTCGAGGTGATGACTTTTTGACTTGATGATGGTGTGAATACAATATGCATTCATAGAAACCATATCAGTAAGGGCCGCTTTATTCGCCAGAAGTGAAAAACACAATGGTTGCATGAGTACTCGAAGTATACAACCACTGTGTTTTTCACTTTCAGTACAGTATTCCATAAGTTATACAAGATATTCAAGACATTATAAAATAGGCTTTGTGTGAGAAGATTCTGCCCAACTGTGGGCTAATGTGAGTATTCTGAGCACATTTAAGGTAGGCTGGGATAAGCCAGCATATTCAATAGGTTAGGTGTATTAAATGCATTTTCAACTTTCAATATTTCCAAGGGATGAGGGGTTTATCTGGACACAAGACACAACCCCATCCTAAGGAGAGGAACATCTGTACCTGGTTCTTGTGTAGAACACATGGCACTCTCAAATGTGTGTTCACTGACTGAAAATCCATGATTACCACTTGCTATTAGGCTGGCTGGTGGCTCACACCTGTAATCCTAACACTCTGGGAAGCCGAGGCAGGAGGACTGCTCGAGGCCAGGAGTGCAAGAGCAGCCTGGGCAATAGAGAGAGAAAACCCCACCTCTATATAAAAATAAAAAATAAAAATTAGTCAGGTGTGGTGGTACATGCCTGTAGTCCCAGCTACTCAGGAGGCTGAGGCAGAAAGATCACTTAAGCCTGGGAGGTGGAGGCTTCAGTGAGCTGTGATCATACCACTGTACTCCAGCCTGGGCAACAGAGCCAGACCCTGTCTCCAAAAAAAAAAAAAAAAAAAAAAATACTGGAGACTGGCCTTGGGTTATTATTCTTAATCAAAGAAAATAATGTGTATGAAATATTTTATAAACTATAAAGGGCTACACAAAGGAAAAGTGATATTATTATTGTCATTATTTTGAAGGCATTGCAGATTCTGCAATGCAAATTCTGGTACAGATAACAAGGACCAACGCAAAAAATAAAAACAAAAACGATCCTAACAGGAGAGATCGAGAAACTCAAAATTATTAAGACGAAACCTAAGTCATGGCCATGCTACATGAGCCTAGAACTGAGAAAATGCTGACTTAATCCACCACTCCCAGGAAGACGACGTGGGGGGTTTGTGCGATCTTGATCAGGAGATGGAAGCACGTCATGTCTAGTTAAAGCCTAAGGCATCAACTCTAGGTTGTAGGAGGCGAAGGGCAGTATCCATCGGTCTCTTTGGGTTCCAACACACATGGCCTGTCTGGGTTGCATTCTGGGTGCCATGCATAAGGGACACACATGCCAAGCAGAGGGATAAGTATGGCAAATTTTTGTATCTATGGAATTGCTTAAGTACTGTAGATTTTTCAGCCAGGAAAGAAGCTATTGAAAACACCTTTTATTTAAGAAAAAAAATTATTCTGAGGAACAAGCAGCACAAATAGGCATGAGTTAACCTGAGTTTTATTTACCAAAAAGTGTGCCTCTCTGCAAGGAAGAGCAACCATGGGATGGGCTGCCTCATTAACAAAGCACTCCCTTCCCATTGCTGGAAGTGTTCAAACTAGGATAGGTAACTTCATGTCAGGGATATCATGCAGAAGGGGAGAGAGGATTGTCAGCCCTAAGATCCCTTTTAACTACGATAACCTGGGATTCTAACTGGCTTGACAGTTTTGCATGTGTAGGTGGGTGCTCGGATACCAGCAGCCACATGAGAAAGAGGTCCAGAACTGTGCCTGGTGGCTCTTCTGTCTTCCTCTCCCTATCTGGCACCTAGGGACAGAATAGTGCATAGACCATAGGGGCACACACATGCTAAAGGATATAGGCTAAATATGGGATACATACTGAAGACAGCATGAGGATTATTTGCAAGGGAACACTCATGGGATGGAGCGGGAAAGAGGCACAAAAGACAGCTTCTCAGACACTGAGCTTTCACCTGCTGACAGAAGGCAAAGGCTCCTTCCACTTCTGCTTCTACCTGGGATGCAGGCTGATAGGCACCTGGCCCCTAGAACTCCTGCACTCATCCTAGTATACATCCCACATTTGTGCTTCTGATACAGTATTCAACATACACAGCCGCACAGGAAAAGTCTGCCTTCCAACGCGCCAAAATGTGCTTGAAAAGCTCTTTGAAGCATTTGTTAGGTGCTTGAAACACACAGAACACTGGGAAAGCAGTCCTTTATTTAGATCTTTTTGGTCTGTGAAAATCAATACGTCCTTTCTAGGCTTTACTGTATAAGAAAATGTGTCTCTAATTATTGTTCCCACGTTTTCCCTCTCAGTCTGGCCCAGTAACTGCAACATGTCATCAAGCATTGCCCAAAACATGCCACACACATGAGTGCTGTCTGTGCCCCTCTCGAGTGCTAATTTAGAAAAACTGCCCAGCTCTCCAATATGCCTCCATAGTCTGCTTTTAAAAACTATTTTTGTTCTCTCCTCCCACCATGCATGGCTGAGTGTGAATAGCTGTTTCCTGGGTCCTCACTGCCAAGGTAATGGCACTCTATCCCACCTCATCACTTTCAAGTTCACCTCTGCTTTGACCCCAGGACACAGCACTCTTCACACATACTCACTTTGATCCATTATTCTCCCTCTGCTCCAGAAAGGGACTTAAAATACTTAACAATGTTGCCAAATCCTCAGTCTGTCAGACATACACAGTGATTTAAATAGTCATTGTGCTTAATTTTTCTGTGCTGCTAAACCAAAAAAGAAAATTGCCCTCCGTGAAGGGAAAACAGTCACAGAAACACCTTTCGAAAGCAGTGGGTAGGAGGTCGGTGGGATCAAGATGAGCCCAGCTAGAAGGATCTTCCCCATTACCTCACAGGGCAGAAGGGGCAGCCCAGCCAGCCAGTTCCCACAGGACACAGCATTTCTGGCCAAGTTGGTACAAGATTAAAACAATGATTATGATGATGTAAGAGTTTCATCTTACACATCCATGAGCTACAACTGTTTACCAATGCACATGGGGGGAGGAGGTTACATGCACACTATTTGAAACTGTCCAATTTCGTACTCACATTTAGACAAAGCATTTAAGACTCTGCCAGAACTGCCCAGAATGGGTGGGGGGTAGGAGTGAGGGAGAGTCTCTATGTACTTTAAAATGTGAATTAATTATTTTAAACACCGAAGGAGCAAAACTACAAGTGTCTTGACATCTCTTATATGTTAAGAATAAAATTATAGCTGTCTAGGGAATTGAGTGCCCACCATTGCCCACTCTCTGTGTTTAGGCCTTCACACTTGCCTCACAACTCCCTTCTGCTACATTTCACACAATGCAATACCTCTGCAAGGAAGCTTTAGCTACACGGCTCAGAGGACGAGGTGTGTGTTTCAGCTAAAGCACACCCGGTTCTCAGTCCCTCAACCCAAAGCAGCTGCTGTGTAAGAGCGGTGACGGCCTGGGAACACCCAAATGACATATTCTCTGCGTCCTTCCTATACTGAAGTGATGTTTACAGGAGCACTGAGAAAACACTGGAAGAGACACTAGGGTAGCAAAGTCTAAAGTCAGATATCTTTGGGGAGGACTCAGCATGGGCTGCGGGCTGGAGATCTGCAGAAGTCTTCACTTCTCTGGCTCTCACTCCTGTTCCTTAGGGGGCTTTACCTGTGTCAGAATCAAGTGCGAGATGGGAACCTATTGCTTTGTGGGAGACTCAGGAACAACTTTCCGGGTAGTACAGAGTCGTGGTCCCGGCTCCCCCGCCCCGCAACCTTGAACAAGGCGAGTCCTCCAGGGCGGGCTGGTGACAGGTCAGCTGCCTCACCCCGAAGGTGGGGGGAAGGGCGCGCTTTCCATCCACGTACTGGGACAGGAGTTTGGGTGCAAACTAGGAAAGGCTATGGTGCTCCCTTTAAGCCCAAGTAAAGCCTTGTGGTTTGGGGGACGGAAGGAGACGAAGCCAATGCGAAATGCCCGCACACAAAGTCTAGCACCACCACTTTGGGGACTTCGGGTCTCCAGCTGCCTGGGGCTTGGACCTCGGTCTGCACGGAGAGGGTCGGAGGGACCGGGCGGCCGTGGCCCTTACCTTGCTGACCACGTTCTGGACGAGGCCGGCGCGGATGCCGTAGTCCCACGCGTGGCAGTCGCAGTTGGAGGCGTTGTCCCCCTCGTCCGGAGGGGACGGCAGGGGTGGTGTGTCGCCTCCGTCCGCGCCGCTGCTGTTGCTCCGGTTGCCCGCGGCCTCCCAGGGGGCAGTGGAGAAGGGGGTGGTGGGGAGGCTGGTCCAGTTGCCCATGTCCCCCCACCGGCCTGTGGTGGTGACCCCCGCCAGCTCGGTGCCTTTGCCGGCCCCGCGACACCAGAAGTTGGGCTGGTCCAGGAGGAACGAGTCCGAGAACTGGCTGAAGCCGATGAAAAGCGCCGGGATCCAGGTGAGCAGCACGAGGGTCTTCTGGTAGCCCCCGCCCAGGCCCCCGAGGAAGGGCAGCACCGACCCGTCATAGTCCAGCAACAAGAGGCTCGGGGCCGCCGCCGCCGAGCAGCAGCTCGGGTGCGGGCCGCCTCCAGGATGCAGTGGGGGCAGCGGCTGGATTTCCGCGCCGCCGCCGAGGCCCGCGCGTCCCCCGAGGGGCGCCGAGGCCGCCGCGTCCCCGGGCGGCAGGGAGCCGTTCTCCTCGGTAGGGGCCGGCTGCCGCCCAGGCCCGCTGCCCGCCGCCTCGCGCCGCCGATCTATGGCCATGGCCCGGGCCCGCGGCTCCCGCAGAGGCGCATAGAGCGCGGCGGAGGCTCCGCGGGCGCCCCGGGCACAGCGCGCCTGACTAGGCGCCTGCAGCCGCCGCCGCCGCCTAGGAGGGCCCGCGGCTCGAGAGAGCGCTCGGCGGCCCCGGGTGCGTCAGGCCGCCCCCATGTCACCCGCCGGACCCCGCGCCCCGGGCGCTGCGGCCCCGCTCGGGCGCCGGGCAGAGGCGGGCAGAGGCCGGCCGGGCCCTCAGCCGCCGCGGCTCATCGGCTCCGCGGCCCGGGCGCCGGCGGCCGAACCCGCCGTTCCCCGCTGCTCCGCGCCGACCGCGGCAGGAGGAGGAGCCGGCGCGGCGCCCGACCCGCGCCCTTGTCGGCGGTTGCGGGCCCTGCGGGCGGCGGTGCGGGCGGCGGTGTGGGCAGCGGCTGCTGCTCCCAGGGTGGCCGCGCTGTATTTCTCCGACTTCGGGCGCCTCCCGGAAGCCGCGAGCTCCGGACCCAGCCTGCCGAGCCGGCCGCGCTCTCCGGCTCCTGGAGCCGGCCTCCCTCTTCCTCCTCCTTTCCCTCCTCCTCCCCTCCTCCCTGCCCCCCGGCCCGCCCCCTCTCCCCCCGCCGAGGTGAAGGTAACCGCGGCACCTGCTGCGCTCGGCTCCTGCGCGCGAGCGCCCCCTCCAGCCCGGACGTGCTGCTGCCGCCCGGGATCCACGGGAGCGGGGCGGGGGAAATGGGGCACCCCGGGCCCGCCTGGCCGGAGGATCTCCTGCCAGTGCTCGTTTAGCACCTGGCAGGGCGGGGAAGGAGGAGGCGCGCGGAGCAGGGGGCGCGGGTAGGCGAGGGGTCCAGTCGAAGTTGGCGTGCGCTGGGAACCTGTGGGCTGGGTCTTCTACGAGGCTGGGCTCCCGCAGCTGCACGGTGCCCCCACCCACCCCGCGCGTGCCGGGTCTCCGTGACCTCTGTCTCTTCAGAGGTGCCCGGCCGCCCCGCTGCCCGCGCCCCGCTCCCAGTCCCAAGCCCGAGGGTCTCCGGCCTTTGGAACAACCCTCTGCGCTTTTTCCAGGAGCAAATAAGGTTGATTTTTGTGTCCGTGGAGCAGGATCGAGGAGGCGCCTTTGCCAATTTCAGGTCGCCAGTCCCCCGCAGTGTCTGGCCACCTGCGACCAGCCGCACCCACTCCCAAATAGCCATTTCTTTCCTCACTCCTAAGTGAATGCGATATAAGCACGATGCTGGGATAGATCTCCAACACAAGTTATGACACACACAATATAAACGTGATGGCATTCCCCACCCCCTCCCCAAGATCTTGGATTCACGTTTGGAACGCCGTGTGCACAGGCGCACACATCTATACTCTCACACAAGAAGACAAACCTCTCCCTCCTCTCCCGCTCCAGCGCCAACCTTGCCCAGCCAGCGCTATATAAATAACACCAGCCCTGCGGCAAACGGCTGCATTAGCATATTTCCTCCTGCACCCAGCGCCCGCACCAATGAGAATCATCCGGCACCTTTCACCCCAGCGTCCCCATATATTGGAGACATTCATATTCTGAGAAGTTTATTAATGGAAGTCTTAAATGGAGCAATCCATTTCTAATCTTATTTGGGGCAAAAAAGAAAAAAAAAGCAAGCAAGCAAGAAAAAAAAGCAAAAGAAATGTTTTGCTTTCCAAAAGGCTACATTCTAAGCTACATATAATGAATGTATTCTTTTGGGTTTTTATTATTTGCTCAGCTAACCGCTGCATAGTTCAGTGGAATACATTTTTAACCTGCAGTTCAGTGTTAAGGGCAACATGTGCCTACTGCATAAAATGCTGGCACAAACGTATGAGAGAACTATTTCCGAAGGCTGCTGGGGGGCGGGTCTTGGGAGACAGGGGAGGTCTTGGACCTTCCTGCGTGGCGGAGAAGAGGAGATTAGATAACAATGGGCGGAAGGGGCCCAAAGGGCTGCAAAGGACACCAAGCCTCTGAGAAATGGGTCTGGAAACCACATATACAAAGACCTGGGGCGGGGGGAGGACAGGATAGTGCAGGTTGTGTATGTGGTAATTTTTTTCAACTTCACATTATTTGTTAGCTTAACTTTTCCTTTCCTTCTCTCCCCTCCCCTCATTTGAACAGCTAATTCATGCAAAGTTCTGACCCCTATGCCTGGAACAGAGTAAGTGCTTAATGAATGTTAGCCGTGCATTATTACCAGAACTCCTCTTAACCATTACATACAATCCACATTTCTTTTTGAATTGAAATGTAACTTTACAGATTTTATTTATTTTCCTTTCAGCGGCTAATTTTCCAGAAGAGGCCCACTTTGTGTCTGGCTCTGCTTCTTTTCCCCACAGTCACAATGACCCATTTGTTTTCTTGTAACTGATCACAAAAGGAGCATTGCCATTGACCTTAATGGCCCTTCCAATCAGAATAACTATCATAGCCAGCGTTTCAGAGTTGGCTTTCAAATTCACACTCTCACTCAGTCCTCACATTCAGGGCCCAAAGAAGTGGGCTTTCCAAAAGAATCAGCAAGGATTAGGTGACTGACTACCAGACCAAAGAGTTGGTCCACAGCTGAGCCAAACATCTGGTTTGGAACCTAGATTTTCTGACTGGATATTCCAGGATTTCTCCATTTCATTATTCAGGAGCAGATTACAGAACTATAGTGAAGAGTTTACAAAGATACGTGTTAATGTGCATTTTACCTGGGAGAAGCCCTGGCCCTAGGCAAAGAGTTTCAATGTGAAGATGTTATTAGTCTTTGTTTCCAAAAGGTGGTAAGGTGGTAAAACTCCTCAAATGGTACATTCTCAGAATTCAGGGACCCATTGGAAAATGGTACCCTCTAAAACTGAAGCTAAAAGGGAGCAACATAAAATGTTTGAAATTAACCATCCGTAGCACTGACCCAGGCATTATAATTAAGCTGTTGATTAGATTAGAGGTTTCCCTAAATCCCTCTTGGATTGACATTTCCACCAAATCTAGTCAAGAAGATTAAAACGTAACTAATTTAAAATAAAGTGGCCTTCAGTTTATTAAAACATACCACAAGTGACCTCATAACCTGAGCAAAAAGAGTAAAGAGGAAGAATTTGACACTCTGACAGCCTCAGGCTGTGAGGTTTTAGATCTATGGACCAGTACAGGAGAGCCAGACACCTGTTAACAAATTACTGTTGTTAATTTTCTGCATGATCATGACCATCACCTGCTATTTTTCTTGTTCACTTTGTTATTTACTACCTCTGTACTTATTTATGTTCTGCCTCTAGAATGCCTTCAGGGATAGGTGCCTTGTACTCAGCTATATGCCTGGTGGCTAAAACAGTGCCTGGCACAGGGAAGGCACTCAATACATCTTTGTCGAATAAATGAGTATAGCAAATTATTAATCACTTGACGATCCTGTGTATTCAGATCATAAAATTCTGTTTACTTTGGTTCTTAAATCATCAAGCAACCTTTTCATATTTGTTCAGTCTCTCAAAGATGGTCCTCAGATCAGCCAACATGAGACTTGAAACGAATTTGACAATTATATGTCTTATTGTAAGGCATTGTGGTTACTGGATTAGCTCCCAATATAATCTTATCTTGGGCAGCGTTGGCTTGCAGCTGGTGGCTTATAGGCCAAATGCAGCTCACAGACGATTGGCAATGTTTTCAGAAAAATAATTGCTAACATTCCAAAATTGGGAGATTGAATACTTAGAAAAAGATGTGTTTGGGGCTTCTCTGTACATAACAGAAGCCCTTTTGTCCTTTTGATGCCCCCAGGTCTGCAGGACCATGCTTTCTTGGAATGCAGTAAATGAGCAGGCACTCCCCAGCTTGCCTTCATCCCTGCCCGACACGTGTCCCTCATGCATGTCATTCGGCCCCCAAAAGTGACTGTTTGTAACCCTAAATTTATATGAGTATCCTGAACCCAGAGATCTTCACAAAGAAGCTGAGTCATTCCCTTTTCCTTTGAAAGCATGTTAAAGCATCTACCAGTTTATAGTTTCCTAAAAATTGAGAAAGTAAAGAAAGGAAATGAAAGTCATAACCTAATCACCAATACACTTGAACAATTTTATTTCCTTGGAGATAACAAGAGAAAAAAATTTTTAGCTTGCTTCTAAAATGGATGAAAACCTAATTTTAAATCCTCTATAATTCTGTAAAAGTTAACTCTAAGGAATTCAAGCCAGGGTTAATTAACTTTAAACGTATGCTATAAGTCATACCAAATGGATTTCACATTGGTTTTCTCTGATTATTCATGGTCTTTATACTTGAATTATGGATAGATACATCACATTTTAGAATATCCTGTGTCATTCTTTTTTCCTACTGCAGCTTGATTTCTTCCTTTCAAATAATTATTTGAAAAGTAGGTTACCTTGATTTTGAGAGGGTGGGAGAAAGTGATCGAAACTATTTCCAACTGTAGTTGTGTATACTTGAATATTACTTATATCATCCTTTGCCTTTTGGAATGTCAAGTCTGACTCTTTAACAAGGAATTTGACATTTACAAAACCTATCATAAATGAAAATGAAAAAGCTACTGCGGTTAAGTGACAGAAGTAATAAAAATGTCACATAATCTATCCTAAGGAAAGCTACAGGTATTACCTTGAGAAAAACTACCTACTCATCTAGTACAAACCAAATTAATCAAAAGGCCAAGTGAAAACAGATAAAGTGAAGATAAGACTTCTATGCAAAAAGCTACTCCATTGTAAATATGATTGCTAGGGCCCAGTTTCTTTCAAAGTTCAGTCAAAATTTAATTTTGAACTTTTATTGAGTTAAAAAAATTAGCGAAGCAAATTGATCTAAAATTTGATGTTGGCTTTTGTTTGCTGAAAATCACAATTGTCATCTTTGTCTCACTGCACTCAAAAATGTTCTTTGTCGCACACACACACACACACACGAAAATAATACAATGCCAAGAACTTATAAATGAACATTACATGTTTTATTCCAGCATGGAAACAGCCTCTTCTGTTTGTTGAGAATCATTCCAAAGTTTGCAGATGAACCTTGGATTTCAAGTATGGATGCTGGGCTCTTGACAATGGGTGAGCAAACTGCAAATAATCATTGTCAGAAAGGCTTGTGGAAAGAACAATTAAGTGACCAGAACTTGGGGGGAAGAAGTTTCACTTTTCAAGAAAGAAACTAATGCTCTTTAAACAAACCTTTTGCCCTAATGCTCTCCCTACTAATTCTAAATGGAGGCGAAGAAAAACTCACAGATGGATGTAGCCAAATCTAAAAGTAGTAAATGGATTTTTTTTTTTCTGTGACTGGAAGCTAGTGGGTGACAAGAGGAATGAATATTCCTGGAGGAGGTAGATTGTTAGACCCAGAATATACTTTCTGAGGCAAGATGTTTTGACCAAGACATTGGTTTATTGAACTTTTTTCTTTAATAAGGCTGGTTTAAATTTATTACCATTAGAGAGTCACAAAGGATTTTTCATATTTAAAAAATTGGCTGTGTATGCATATTATTTTCAGTCCAAATTCTAGGCCATCTAAGAGGGTATTGCACTAAAATTTATAGTTCCTATAGCAAAATATATGTAAATATATGGAAAAAGTCACTAAAACATTCTAAATTAACAGTATTTTTAAGTTTTTGAATTTTGAACTTTGAGGAAAACACTTTTTCTCTTTATAAGGTAATTTAACACCTTAGTATCAACAAGCACACCTAGCACTCAGATCTTGGTATCTAATACCATTCCCCAATATAAGGAACCAGGGTCCCTTGGAGAGAAATGGTTGATTCTAGGGCAGGGCAGGAAATCTACAAGGTGATCCTGGGGCATTTTGTATAGTGCCGGGAAGGAAGAGCTGAACACCTCCACATCCTTCCACCTACACAATTATGGGGTATGTGGAAGGGACACAGGAACCAACTGAAAGAGCTCCCAAAGTCCAAAGCTGGAACCATTTGAGCAAAAAATAAAGTACTGTTGAATAATAAATAACCCAAATTATAAAATCTATACTATGCATCCATATGTAAAAAATAAACGATTGGGTAAATGAGGAAGAAGAGATAGATCTCCCATGCATAAAATTTCAGATGATTTATGTGGATACTCTGCCTTCAAGCAGGAGTGTAAGTCCTCTCTCCTGAAGTGGAGGCTGCACGTACCGATGTCCTTCCAAAGAGTGTGGAAAGGGGGAAAAATAAGGTTACAGTGGAAAAGCTCTTACAGCGAAAAGCATACTTCAGCCAGGTGATCGAGGTTAGCATCAACAGTGATGAATCATGCTGGTGCTTGAACCCCTGATATGATGGATGTGGTGAGACTGGTACTTGACCTCTGTGATCTTTCTCCCATAACCCCATAACCCCAGTCTAACCATGAGGAAAACATCAAACAAATTCCTACTGAGGGACAGTATCCAAAATACCTGAGCAGTACTCAAACTGTCTGGGTGATCAAAAACAAGGAAAGTCTGATAACCTGTCATGTCCAAATGGAGCCTACAGGAGAGAGGATGACTAAATGTAACGGGCTCAGCTGGATAGGATTCTGGAATAGAAAAAGATGTTAAGGAAAAACTAAGGAAATCGAACTAAACAATGGACCTTCATTAATAATAATATATCAATACTGATACATCAGTCGTGACAATGTATCAGACTTATCAATGTATAAGATGTTAAGAAGGCAAACAGTGTGAGGTATGAGGGAACTTTCTGTGCTATCTTTGTAATATTATTTGTAAGTCTAGAACTCTTCTGAAATTAAAAGTTTACTTTTGTTAAAAAAATTACATCTCAAACATCAATATTTCATTTCAATTTCTAAATCCGTGATATGGTTTGGATATGTTTCTCCATCAAATCTCACATCTAATTGTAATCTCCAGTGTTGGAGGTGGGGCCTGGTGGGAGGTGACTGGATCCTGCAGGCAGTTTCTCAGGAATGGTTTAGCACTATCTCCTGGATGCTGTCCTCAAGATGCTGAGTTCTCTCTTGGAATCTGTTTGTTTAAAAGTGAGTAGCAACCCCTCCAGCAAAAATGTGTTTTGGGCTTCTCTAAACATAACGGAAGCCCACCCCCAACCCTTACTCTTGCTCCTGCTCTCTCCATGTGAAGTGTCTGCTCCCTCTTCGCCTTCCACCATGATTGTAAGTTTTCTGAGCCCTCCCCAGAAGCTGAGCAGATGCCAGCATCCTGCCTCTTGTACAGTCTCTGGGATTGTGAGCCAATTAAACCTCTTTTCTTTATAATTTATGCAGTCTCAGGTATTTCTTTAGAGCCATGTGAGAATGGACTAATAGGATCAGTAATTTCTCTCTGTATAGATTTTTATCTCTATGATGACTTTTTTTTTTTTTTTTTGAGACGGAGTTTCACTCTTGTTGCCCAGGTTGGAGTGCAATGGCGCGATCTTGGCTCACCGCAACCTCTGCCTTCCAGGTTCAAGCGATTCTCCTGTCTCAGCCTCTCGAGTAGCTGGGATTACAGGCACCTGCCACCACGCTGAGCTAATTTTGTACTTTTAGTAGAGATCGGGGTTCTCCAGGTTGGTCAGGCTGGTCTTGAACTCCTGACCTCAAGTGATCCTGCCGCCTTGGCCTCCCAAAGTGCTGGGATTACAGGTGTGAGCCACCTGTCTATGATGACATTTTTAATCAAGTAAGGTTTAATGGTTTGAAACCCAAAGTTGATGAGAGGGGGAGACAAAAATTTAAATCATTGAAAAATAAATTTTAATGAGAGCTTGTTATAGTAACAGATTTTTTAAAACTCTCCAAAAGTTAAAAGATACCCATATCAGCAAAATTATGAGCTATGGCCAGGCTCTGGTCTAAGAGACCAGCAAGGCCAGGTGGGCCTCCAGCCCTGTCTGAGACACATGAAAACTATCACTTTGTTAAAGTTCTCTTGTTCCATTTATGTTTACCTTTCCATATTCTATTGTGTTTTCATCATTGACCTAGAAATACATTTAAGCCAATTTTTCTTTAGTTTCTTAGAGCTTTTTCTTCTGCCTTGTTAACTTTCTCAATGATTCCATTTCTTAAAAGTTAACATAGAACCTTTAGGGAGGCTGTGAAATACATGTGTATGAAATAACCAGCCTACTTTTAGGTAATGTAACAGAACAGGCTGGAGCCTCCAGGTTAACAATCTTTGACAGAGTCTTTTTATCAGCCAGAAAATGCTGGGAATATAAATTGAAGGGCATTCAAGTAAAACTCCATTTTCTAGTATATGTCCCTAAAGCACAGGACCCCTGATTTATATGTCTTGGTAGCTCCACTGCCGGTCACAGGGCCTGGCACTCAATAAACATTGGCTGAACAGGTGAATGAAGGAACGATGCGACGCTATATAGGATTCTGCCAAAGAGAGACTAGGGAACAGTATATTCCAAATCAAAGGAATAGCAAGAATGAAATGCAAATGCAGGAACCAGATGTGCATGCCTGTGGTAGTTGGTACATGGCATTTCCATAGTATGACTTACTTATAGTATTTATAGAGCAAAATTGCATAATGCTATTTTAAGTAGAAACATTACAAGTTTTAAAAGGAAGTTAAGAAAACCCCAAGGAAATACCTCGCCTTTAAAGAATGACTTTATTGAGGTATAATTTACATTCATACATTTTAAAGGTAGAGTTCAGTGATGTATACACCTTTGAAACCATCTCCTGAATCAAGACACACAGCATTTCACGTCCTCTAAAAAAGATCTGTTGTGCCTCTTTGCAGCCAACCCCCTACACACCACCCTAGGCAACTACTAATCTGCCTTCTCTCACTACAGATTAGTATTTCCAATTCTAGAACTTGGAATAAATGGAACGAGGCAGCTCATACTCTCTTGCGCCTGGTTTCTTTCGCTCAGTATAACACTTGTGAAAATTGCCCACGTGGTTGTCGTATCAACGTTTTACTACTTTTTGTCTCTGAGGAGTGTCTCACTCTAGGCACAGGCCCCAGCTTGTCATCCATTCTCATGTTAATGGACGTTGTGGTTGCTTCCAGTTTGGGATTACTCTGAACAAAGCTGCTAGGAACCTTCACATAGAGTTCTTTGTGTAGAATATGTTTTCATTTCTCTGGGATAAATATCTAGGGGTAGGATTGATGGGTTGTATCATAAGTCATTTCTCACTTTTTGAAAATGACACTTTGTGAGTCACCAATCCACAACACTTGTCCTTATGGCCATTGATAGAACAAAGAAAGCAGAGCTGGGAAGAGCATCATCTGAGCTGGCACTGAACAGCTTACGACCTTAGGAAATTTGAATAATGCTCACATTCTTCTAGAACACAAGTGACAATGGGAAGATGGCACAGTATGCTAAAGGGAATACTTCGCATGTCATTGCCTGAAAATTAGTTTTAGATGGCATATTAGGTTTTCATACTTCATGGCAAGAAATCTACAGGAAATTACCTGGACTTGAATGCATCAGCATCAGTATTTTTTCACATGCAAATTATAGAAAACTCAACGTAAACTGACTTATGCACAAAGGGAACTTGAATAGCTCATGTAACAAAAAATACCAAGATTTGCTATTAACATGACCCAGCACTGTGTGATTGGGATGCAGGATGCTTCAAAGTCCTCCTGGCCAAAGTCACACTGCAGGAACTGACCTCACTGCTTTGCCCACATTCCCTCCAGGCTCTTTAACTGTTTAAGTTTGGAGGTCTGGAGACTGGAAAAAGGAGGCCAGCTTCAAGGGCTTTCACTTCTATCAGGCCCCAGCTTTAGACTTGTTTTTCAAAGCCTGGTTCTTTAATTACTGCTGTCTTGGCCAATTTGCCAAGACAGTAAGAAGTAGCTGGGAGTTTAATTCCCTGTTAACCTGGGACAGGTGAGCATGGACAGCAAAAGCCCCAACTCCATTTCCTGCTTCCTTGCACATGAAGCCCTATTTCACCATCTGCTTCTAAGATAAAAGCCTACATCCACAAGGATCAAGTTTCAAGCCCTAAGAAACACCTTGCAGGACCTAGTGGGGAAAGGAGAGCATCTGAGTCAGACCTCCTGTATTTTTGCCCAGACTGTGACTTTGAACAAGTCCCATTACTTCTGCCAGCCTTATTTTCCTCATCTGTAAAATGAAAATACTCATCACACCTGAGTTAAAAATACTCATCACACCTGAGTTACTGCCCATCACACAGGCTGGTGTGAGGAACCAATGAGATAATGGGAACGAATTCAGTATTCTTGAGCTGCTATCAGAAAGGGTCATCTTGACCCCAGCCACTCAAACTATCTACATAGAGCTTATCTGATTCCTCATCTCCACAAACCAGGGGTCAGATTCCACTGTCAATCAAATAGAGAAAAGAGGATGGAATCCCCAGTGGACATTTCATTCCATTAGCTCTGCTAAATAATTCTACAGTAGAGTCGGATAGACCCAGAGCTTGAATTTGCTGCCATGATCAGACTTCCTGGTAGCAAATGTCTGCAGGCCAGACCTGTGCTGTCTTGAATGCCCTGCTGCCTCACTTTGCCTTGGGACAGGAGAGCCAGCCCTCTAGGTGGTCCCCTAGGCTAAAGGGAAGCAAGAGTAAAGGTCTGCCACACCCTAGCAGTTTCCATCCACCTCACAGAACCCCCCTGTTTTCATCCACCTGGCAGCTGTAATGCTAGATCCTGGCTCCACCTTCTCCCACTTGCCCTTCTTGCTGCAAACACATTGCTCTGCATCTTGGACAGAACCAGAAATGTGACCTGATAACCTTAATAATATCTTGAGCACCTGATCACCTTTCCACATATATCACCTCACTTAAAGTACCCTACACACCTATGAAGAAAGGATCATTGTACCATTCTGGAGATGAGGATATAAATCTTAAAAAATGTTAAGTAGGTTGGGTGCAGTGGCTCATGCCTGTAATTCCATCACTTTGGGAGGCCAAGGCGGGCAGATCATGAGATCAGGAGTTTGAGACCAGCCTGGTCAACATGGCGAAACCCCATTTCTACTAAAAATACAACAATTAACCAGGCGTGGTGGCGGGTGCCTATAATCCCAGCTACTGGGCTGGGCAGAGGCTGAGGCAGAAGAATCACTTGAAACTGGAAGGCTAAGGTTGCAGTGAGCTGAGATCACATCACTGCATGCCAGCCTGAGCAAAAGAGTGAAACTCCATCTCAAAAAAAAACAAAACGTTAAGTAACTTGCCCAAGGTCACACAGTATCAGAACCAGGATTCAAAACAGAAACTCAGACCTGTCTCATCCCAATGCTTGGAATTCTTATCCGCTACAATTAGCCACCTCCCCTGGGTGGAAAGAGTGGGGAACTTCTGCCGGGTCTTTCTGATTCCTGGAGTAGATGTCCAGATCTGACAGGGCTCATCTCCAGTCAGATGCATGGCCACTGCCCCTTCCTCTCCCTGTCCTCCCAGCAAGAGTCGGGCCCAGTGGGCTTCTGTGACCCCACATCTTTGCTTCTGGAATTGGCTTCCTCTCTGCCCCAATACCAGTGAGCTTGAGAAACCCCATATCACTTTCCTCCAAGAAAATGTCCACTTCCAGCTCCTCAGGCCGGTACTGTCATCCACTGCGCACTCCCTGGAGACATCCTTGAGTCCTTGAGTTCTCTGGAAATCATTTACAAAGCCAGAAGGATCATTTTAGCATTAGCCCTTATTCCCTGAACAAAACACAGGGCTTCTTATAAAGTTGCCTGACTCCTTTTTGCTTCAGGTTCTGGGATATTCTCCAAGCCTCTTGAGTATAAACTTCTGTAACTTCCACTCTGTCTTCATTATGTGAGATGTTCAGAAAATCCCACTATTGGAAACAGAACTCTCTAGACTCTTAGGTAAACTACTTCAGCCTTTCATTCGACACCCGCCATTATTTGAGGCCCCTTAGGGATTCACTGTCAGTGCCTGGAGCGAGTTTGAAAGTCATCAAAGGAGCTAGGTGTGGCTCTGGAGGTCCTAGGAATCTCTCTGCAGAAGGAATCCAATCAAGGAGAATTCAAACTGCTTCCTGTGACTGTATATCATGTTTTTGCCCTTTTCCTTCACCTAGTTCATTTAAAAATGATCTTGGCCAGGCACGGTGGCTCATGCCTATAATCCCAGCACTTTGGGAGGCCGAGGCGGGCGGATCACCTGAGGTCAGGAGTTTGAGACCAGCCTGACCAATATGGAGAAACCCCATCTCTACTAAAAATACAAAATTAGCCAGGCAAGGTGGCACATGCCTGTAATCCTGGCTACTCAAGAGGCTGATACACGAGAATCCCTTGAAACCGGGAGGCGGAGGTTGTGGTGAGCCGAGATCGCGCCATTGCACTCCAGCCTGGGCAACAAGAGCGAAACTCCACCTCAAAAAAAAAAAAAACAAAAACCAAAAAATGATCTTAATGTTGCCTCTCAGATAAGAATGTTACATATAAAATTAGATGTTTTAAAATAAGCAGGCCTGGGCTTGTGTGGACAAATTTCTCACCTCTTCAACAGAGGATGATAGACGTCCGAAAAAGGTGTTGCTATTGTTCAAACCCCTTTGGCCCCCTCTTCCTGAAATTGCATGTGGAGTCTGCTGCACGTTCTTTTGAATATTCTCAATTGTGAGAAATTTTTTATGCTCTCGAGTCTAAGAAAAGTGACTAAAAGTCAATTGAAATCAAGTTTAGCGATTAAACTGAGAAATACCATTTGGGGTTTAAAATAACCCGTGACTATAAAATAAGAAGGAAGGATTTCTTTTGTTGTTCTTCAAGTGGCTCTGATGGTAATTATTTTCTTCGGAGACACACGAAAGCTTCCAGGGAGGCTCCCTCATCTGAGCGCGGCGTGGAGGCAGGTGAGATTAGGCCTTGGACTGCAAGAGGCTTCCTTCTCTGTTGCTGCTTTCAAACACCACTCCCTTTGTGATCTTTGCTGAGAATTTATCTTTCACCTTTTCATTTAGCGAGAGTGACAACATGTCTGAACCCTAAGAGGAACTGGCTGAGAATTTAAATCACTCCTTGCCCATATGTCCTCTCTGTAAAGGTACGTTTTATATTTGCTGCTAGTCTGATAGGCCTAGCTTTTGAACACAGGTAAGACAAAAGGACCATAAAACAAAGCTGAAACAGTGTCCCTATTCCTGTGGGCTCTCTTTTCTCCACTTTTTAATTTTTTTATTTTTGAGACAGAATCTCGCTCTGTTGCCCAGGCTGGAGTGCAATGGTGCGGTCTCAGTTCCCTGCAACCTCTGCCTCCCAGTTTCAAGCGCTTCTCCTGCCTCAGACTTCCCAGTAGCTGGGATTACCGGAACACACCACCATGCCTGGCTAATTTTTGTATTTTTAGTAGAGGTGGTGTTTCGCCATGTTGGCCAGGCTGGTCTCGAACTCCTGACCTCAGGTGATCCGCCCACCTCTGCCTCCCAAAGTGCTGGGATTACAGGCGTGAGCCACGATGCCCAGCCCTCTTTCCTCCACTTTTGATTCCTCTCCCACCTCCTTCAAATGAGCACACAAGAGCCAGGTCCCAGTTCTTGTCCCCAGCTCATTAGATCCCAGGGTGTCTAAAGAGCTGGCCCAGGTTCAGCACATTTGGACCCAAACACAGCTGTATCAATAGTTTGATAGGGATCTTCAGTTTCCCAGATTAACATGCTCATCAGCTGCTCAGGGAAAATCATTCAGGTGGCCCCTCTCCTTCCTCTGATGACCGAGCCCCACCCATGGTTTCTGGACTCCATCCCAAAGTCTCTAATTTTCTCCCTCAAAATTGATTCTTCACTTGCTTAGGTAGTGTCTACACTGGAATTCAGCCTCACTGTTTGAAGTTCTCTGTTCCTAAGAGTCTGTTTACATTAAGCCCAAGCGTGCACTCACACTAATTAAGGCCATTATGTACTTTGCAAATAGCCACTTGTACTTATACCCAGGGCAAGGAGGAACATTCCTTTTATTGGTTCTAACAACAACTACCTTAAGGCCCAGTGGCGGTTAGTCACAGTGTAAGAGGGAAGGCAGCAGCTGGCTCAGGGCCGAGCTTGCTTGCCCATTGGCTAGTGCACCACAACTAGTTCCGTTCTCAGTCAGGGAGGAATTAATAATGCTCCCTTTCTCAGGACAGTGAGGTTTTTGAGTGGTAGCAAATAATGAAGCTAAATGGAGCCTCTAGCTATCTACTGAAGCCCCCTGTTTTCTGGGAAGTGGAATCCTTTGACCTAAATGTAAGAGTTTATTAGAAGCTGACAGGGTCCTAGAGCTCAGCTCTTCTGGTTCCCAGCCAATACATTCTCCATGCTGCTCTCCTGCAAACCGAATCTGTGTAGAACACCTTGGTTTCAGCAGTAAAGAAATGGCTGACAGTAGGGCACTTTTCCCCTCTTGCACAGATGATGGGTTACAGGGTCATTCCTCAGCTTCACCTCTCTGGAAACAGATGGTTTAAATCTATTAGAATGGGTTTTCTTTGAGTTCTTCCATGAAACATTGAGCTCTGGGGAGGTCCAACTGTGTTTCCTTCACATTTAGCACCTAGTAAATGGTGCAAATGAAGGATTAGCATTCAATAAATGGTGAATGAAAGAAGCAAGGAGAAACCAGTTATCCCACCAAGGACCAAATTGGCTCCCCTGTTAGTAAACCAATTAATGTAGTTAATCAGCTACAGGTGGAAGCAAGTTCCTCTATGGAAAGCTGATCTTGCAGTTCTATTATTTTGACGAGGTTGCTTTATTTTAAAAACAGTGCAATATTTAAAATTCAAAATAAAAAATTACTCATCCAAAGTTTCACTTTCTCTCCAGATCCTTAATGATAGGAGTCCTGAAAAGAGAGTCAGTTATTTTAATAAGGCTAGCCTCTCTTATGAATTCTGCGTTGCTTGGAATTTCTAAGGCTTTTTCAAAATTTCTAATTCTTTTTCAATCAACCTCTGACCTCAGCACTCACAGTCTAGGAAGAGCTTACTCATGTTCCCCAGGGATCATTTCACAAACATCTGAGAGCTTCCCACCAACCAGACAATGCATAATGCTGGCTCCCATGACTCAGCACAAATTCAGACACACAGACACACACACACACACAGACACACACACACACACACACACACAAAGTGGGTGGTTTCTGCGGATGCTCAGCAGAAGCTGTGTTTGGTTTGGGATGGGCTATGGGGCTGAGTGAAGGAAGGCAGTCCAGCTTCCAGCTCACTCTTTCCTTTCTGGCAACATAATTAAAATGCTAGATTAACAAAAGTGAAGGAGCTTTCCAAGTTAAAAATGGTGCAAATTCATTATTTGTTAAATGACACTAATAATGAATAAGTATCGTCATTATTATTATTATTATTATTGAGACAGAGTCTCGCTCTGTCACCCAGGTTGGAGTGCAGTGATGCGATCTTGGCTCACTGCAACCTCCACCTCCCGGGGTCAAGTGATTCTCCTGTCTCAGCCTCCTGAGTAGCTGGGACTACAGGCATGTCCTGCCACACCTAGCTAATATTTTGTATTTTTAGTAGAGATGGGGTTTCACCATGTTAGCCAGGATGGTCTCGATCTTCTGACCTTGTGATCTGCCTGCCTCAGCCTTCCAAAGTGCTGGGATTACAGGCATGAGCCACTGTGCCTGGCCATCATTATTATTTAACATAAAAGTGACTTCTAGTTCCAGTGACTGAATGTGGAGGGGGAGGGGAAAGGACTGCTGCTCCGGAAGGGATTGCTGGTGGACTTATTATTATTATGATTATTATTACGTTTTTTGGGAAATAAACTCAAGGAAGCTTGACCTGTTAATGCAGGCTTCTGTCAGCACTAGAGACTAATGCAGATATTTCCTCCTCGCTCTGGTTTTCTGTGGGTGTTACTTGTTTATTGGTAGTTGTTTATTATATTTAAAACCATGTGGTAGTTCGATGGTACCCGTAAATAGAATAAAATATTTTCACTGCTTTTCTAACTGCTACCAAGGTGCTTTTTAAATGTGTTTTAAGAAAAGCAACAAGAGCTGGGCACGGTGGCTCACGCCTATGATCCCAGAACTTTGGGGAAGCCCAGATGGGTGGATCACCTGAGGTCAGGAGTTCGAGATCAGTTTGGCCAACATGGTGAAACCCCATCTCTACTAAAAATTCAAAAATTAGCCAGACGTGGTGGCACGTGCCTGTAGTCCCAGCTATTTGGGAAGCTGAGGCAGGAGAACCACTTGAACCTGGGAGGTTGCATTGAGCTGGGATTATGCCACTGCACTCCAGCCTGGATGACAGGAATGAAACGATCTCAAAAAAAAAAAAATTGATAAAATCCTATTTAGTACAGGTAACGAGGACAGGGCTGTCACTCATCCAGGCCCATGTACCCTGTGTGATAGCCTCTGAGCAGCAGTATTGATTCTAGATTTCCTGTGTTCTACATCCACAGGTGGAAACTGGGGGGCACGTTCAAAAGGAAACACTTTTGACGACTGCTTTATTAGTCAATAATTGTAGGAGGTTTTCAAGGCGATCGTAATTTTTGGGGATTGTTTTCACTGCAAGAGGAATGAAGTGGCCGTGAAAGGTGTGCTATGGTGGGACTCTCCCTGATACACCTTCATTCACATGACACAGTAGAAAACTCTGGAACAATGTAAGATAAGGGCATCATCTACAGCCTTGTTGAATTTAGAGCAGGTACTCTTTGCCTGGGGTTTGTGAATACTGAAATTATTGCTGATCATGCGCATTTGTCTGGACAAAAGGTCTGTATCTGCCATTTGGCTTTCAAATGGGGCCAGACTCCTTGAAAGACTAAGAGTTCCTGAAATGGAGACATTTTTACATCAATTTATTAAGATGTGCCATAAAAAGATAGTACTTTGCTGCAAAACGTTAAACATGCACCATTTTTAAAAATGCCAATAATTTTAAAATAAATTTAATCTATTTTAGATTTAGAACTTTAAAAGATGGTAAGAAATTAATTCCGTGTATTACAGTGTTCCAGAATCAGAAACTCCGTTCCCTGAGTGAACATTTTTAGCATGGATGATGGCCTTACCAGTGTCTTAAAAATGTAGATTCTTCATTTATTCATAAAACATTCATTGAACTCATGCCATTCACTGTGAACTATGAAGATGGACAACTCCTCAAAGGTTAATTGGACTAATATGGAATTTACTGTCTGGTTAGCAGCTGATAACAATGCTGCAGAATTTGATAAAATAAAGTGTCCTGTATACACAGATAACTCCTGTCCTAGACAGGGGTTTATAACAGCCTTAGAACATGCAGTCCTTAAACTCCATCCAGATGTTGCCTTTGGAGTTATCTAGGTAATAATAGGGGCAGTGGGCAGGAGGGACAGAGGAAACAGGAGCAGTTTTGTGTAGCCTACCTAGGTTTTAATGTGCGTAGGAATTACCTGGGGCTTATGAAAATGCAGATTCCGATTCTGTAAGTCTGGATGGGGCCTAAGAATGTGCATTCATTTCCAAGATGCTGCCAGGTGATGCAGCTGTTGGCAAACCTCACCGAGTAGTGAGGGGAGGGAAGGAGGTCTAACAGGCCATTTAGGGACCTGCCAGTAGCACAGAATGACTCGGAAAAAGACTCAGGTCACCTTGTTCCAGATGCCTGAAAGAATCTCTCTCTCAGATATTTTGAATGTGCAGAAAAGTTCAGAGAATAGTAATTGCTATACAGATGTGACAAATGTGGGTTTCTAACTACATCTGCTGCACGATTTCTTTTCGTTTGCCTTTTCTGAGTCTTGCTTTTTTAACCAGACTGGAGTTCAGTGGCATGATCACGGCTCACTGCAGCCTCAACTTCCTGGGCTCGGGTGATTCTCCTACCTCAGCCTCCCAAGTAGCTGGCACTATAGGTGTGTGCTACCGTGCCTGGGTAAGTTTTTGTATTTTTTGTAGAGACAGGATTTTATCATGTTGCCCAGGCCAGTCTCAAACTCCTGGACTCAAGTGATCTGCCTGCCTTGGCCTCCCAGAGTTCTGGGATTACGGGTGTGAGCCGCTGCACCCAGCCTGCTCTGTGATTTCTAACACTGTGGTGGAAACTTCTTTCATACTCTTCCCTCCTCCCAGCCCCGCCTGCTCTGCTGCAGAACCCCCATTCTGATACTGGTACGTGTCTTCTCTACCCATGCATAGGCGTACATAATCAACATCTAGTAATGTTTTGTATTTTATACAAATAACACTTCACTTAGTTTTCTGCAACTTACGCTTTCACTCAGTTCTATGTTTTCAAGACTTGTCTCAGTTGATATTTGGAGATCTAGTGTATTCATTTTGAACATCTATCTCTGCATTATTTCTATGAATTTATTACAATTTATTCATCCATTTACTTATTGGTGAATATGTAAGTTATTTTTGATTGTTCATTCTTAAAAACAATGATTTGCAGGGATTTTTGTGTATACTGAATACTCATTCTCCATCAGTTTCATGCCTTACAAATATATTCCTCCAATCTGTGGCTTTTTTTGTCCTTGATATTGGGTTTAACTTTTTTTCTGGTTTCTTTTATAATATAAAAATATTAGGCCTGGTACGGTGGCTCATGCCTGTAATCCCAGTACTTTGGGAGGCTGAGGCAGGCGGATTACCTGAGATCGGGAGTTCAAGACTAGCCTGACCAACATGAAAAAACCCTGTCTCTACTAAAAATACAAAATTAGCCAGGTGTGGTGGCTCATGCCTATACTCCCAGCTACTCAGGAGGCTGAGGCAGGAGTATTGCTTGAGCCCCAGAGGTGGAGGTTGCGGTGAGCTGAGATCATGCCATTGCACTCCAGCCTGGGCAACAAGAGTGAAACTCCATCTCAAATAAATGAATGAATGAATAAATAAATAAATTTTCATTTAGTCAAACTTGTCAATCTTTTTCTTTTGTGGTTTATGCTTCTTTATCTTATTTAAGAAATCATAAAAATATACTCTGTAACTCAGGATTTTATAAACAATAAGAATCAGTAGAGAAGAATTAATATAATACTGTGGGTGAATATTGTATTTTTCTTAACAATTTTCTTAACCGTTAGTACACAGATGTCTCTTTACATAGATGTGGGCCTGTTTCATCTCTGTTTCTCTAAAGCAGCAGTCCCTAACCTTTTTGGCACCATAGACCAGTTTTGTGGAAGACAATTTTCCCACCAGTAGAACAGGGGGTCGGGGGACAGGAGGTGATGATGTTTTCCAGTTGAAACTGTTTCACCTCAGATCATCAGGCATTAGATTCTCGTAAGGAGCATGCAACCTAGATCTCTCACATGTACAGTTCACAAAAGGGTTTGTGCTCCAATCTAATGCCCCCGCTGATCTCACAAGAGGCGCTCAGGAGGTAATGCTTGCTTACCTGTTGCTCGCCTCCCACCACGTGGCCTGGTTCCTAACAGGCCACAGACTGGTACCAGGGGCTAGACCCCTCCTCTCAAGAACTGTCAAATTCTTCTAGTTAGAAATAGAGGCAAGTCTTGACTCTGTCCTCTTTACTTCTTAATCTTCTGGTTTTAAGTGCATTGCCCACTTTGACTGGTACCCGCTCACTGGGAGGTTGGAGGACTGGCTAGCTCCCTTGGAATTTTCTCAGGGATTCCTGATGACAGTGAGTGGACTCCCTCCCAGGTGCCCGAACACCTGGCTCTGCTGGGCTGCCTTCCCTCTGATCTGGTACAGTTGCTTGTGGCAATCCATGACTTTGTGTCCATTTCTTTGACAATGCACCATTCCCCCATTTTGTGCACTTTTCATCTGCTCTATGTTGCAGATCGGATTACTTATCCCCAAAAGATGTACCCGGAGCCCTTTATGAATCACCACATTCAGAAATGCCATCACTCCCCTAGGCATCTTCTCTCTCTCATAACTTTCTATCTCTTGTGTTAATAATTGCCTCTCCTTTCACAGTCTCTTTTTCACAAAGAAACTTTAGAGAAACATTTGGGGCTTTTGATGGGAGGCATTTGTGTACTGAACTAAATATCTGGGTGGCAGAGTCAATATAGTATAAATGTTTTTAGGTCACCTGTCCTTTGAGGTAAGTTGTTCACCTCCTTGTTCCCTTGTGTACCCCACTCTTGGGGTCCTGGAGCCTGTCTTCTTTCCCTCCATCAGCAGTCATTGCTACTCCCAGGGAGAACACATCCCATCCCTCTGATGTGCTGTCATTTAACACCATCCTGGACAGCTCCCCTCATTTGTGCTTTAAAGTGTTTGGCAACTGCCCTTTGTCAGCACTCTCAGTCTGGTTGTTGTTCTGGTGACTTTGATGTGTATGTGGCTGACCTAGCTGATAACCTGACTTCTTAGCTCCTTGACCTCCTCAGTTTGTGATCTTTTCCTCCACTCCACGTGAACCATCTTTCCACAGCCATGATTCTTGTAGTCAGCTTGGACTGCCATAACAAAGTGCTATTGACTGGGTGGCTTAAGAAACTGAAATTAATTTTCTCCCAGTTTTGCAGGCTGAAAGTTCAAGATTGGAGTGCCAGCATGGTCAGGTTCTGGTGAAGGTGCTTTTCCTGGCTTGCAGGTGGCTGCCTTCTCGCTAAGTCACATGTCTAGGAGAGTGAGAGAGAGCGTTCTCTCTTTCTTCCTCTTAAGGCCACAGTTCTATTGTATTAGGGATGCGTCTTTATGATCTCACTTAATCTTAATTACCTCTTAAAAACCCTATATCTAGATACAGTTCTTTGGGGGCTATGGCTTCAACATACAAATTTTGAGGGGGACACAATTCAGTCTATAGCATTCCACCCTATCCCCCAAATTTATATCCTTAACTCATGCAAAATACATTCATTTCATCCCAACAGCTCTAAAAGTCTTCACTCATTTCAGCATCACCTCCAAAGTCTAAAGCCCAAAGACTCATCTAAAGATCGTATAAATCAGACATGAGTGAGACCCGGGAATCTTGAGGCAAAAATTTTCCCCAGCTGTAAACTGTGAACTTACACAGGTTATCTATTTCCAAAATACAATGGTGGGACATGCATAGGAGGGACATTCCCATTCCAAAAGAGATAAACTGAACAGAAAAAAGAGACAGCAGGCCCTAAGCAAGTCCAAAACCTAGTTAGGCAAATCCCATTATATCTTAAGGCTCTAGAATAATCCTCTAGTTTGTGCCCTACCTTCCAGACCCACTGGCACAGCCATTTGGAAGAGGCATCTGTGATATGAATAGGCTGAGCATTTCCCAAATATTCAAGTTCTCTTTCCTTTTTAACAGTTCCTTTTTTCAATCCATCTTCCTTCTTTCACATTTTACTACGAGTAGTAAGGAGAAACCAAGCCTGTCCTTCAATCAACACTATGCTTAGAAATCTCCTTAACTAAATATCCAGTTTCACTGCTTGCAAGTTATACTTCCACAAAACACTAGACACAGTTCAGCCATATTCTTTGCCACTTTATAACAAGGATCACCTTTCCTCCAGTTTCCAATAACCGGTTCTTCATTTTCATCTGGGATCTTAGCAGATTGTCCTTAACGTTCATATTTCTAGCATGTACCTCAAAACTCTTCCAGCCTCTACCCATTACCCAGTTTCAAAACCACTTTCGTGTGTTTAGGTATTTGTATCAGCACCCCACTTCTGGTACCAAAATCTGTGTTAGTCACCTTATGCTGCCATAAAAAAATACCACAGACTGGGTGGCTTGAACAATAGAAGTTTATTTTCTCCCAGTTCTGGAGGCTGGAAGTTCAAGATCAGGGCACCAGTTGAGTTGGGGTCTAGTGTGGGTCCTTTTTCTGGCTTGCAGATGGCTACCTTCTTACTGTGTCCTCACACAACAGGGAGAAGGGGAAAAAGAGACAGAGAGGGGGTCAAGGAGAGATATAAACATATATATCTTCCTCCTTTTATAAGGTCACAGCCCTATTACATTAAGGCAGCACACTTATGATCTCATTTGATTTTTTTTTTTTTTTTGAGATGAAGTCTAACTCTGTTGTCCAGGCTGGAGTGCATCGGCACAATCTCAGCTCACTGCAACCTCTGCCTCCCAGGTTCAAGTAATTCTCCTGCCTCAGCCTCCCCAGTAGCTGAGATTACAGGTGTGCACCACTACCATTTGGTTACTTTTTGTATTTTTAGTAGAGATGGGGTTTCACCATGTTGGTTAGTCTGGTCTCAAACTCCTGACCTCAAGTGATCCACCTGCCTTGGCCTCCCAAAGTGCTGGGATTACAGACGTGAGCCACTGCCCCAACCCTCATTTGGTCTTGATTACCTCCTGAAGAGCCTATCTCCAGATACAATTACATCGAAAAGGTTTCAGTATATGAATTTGGGAGGATTACAGTGTATAGCAATGCCCTAATGCCATTGTTACCCCAAACTCCGAGACTGATTGTCCCATCTGTAAATACAACCTTGTCTCCTCCAAATCATCCTCTCAGTTACTCTCATTCTACCTGTCTTCACCTTCACCAGGGTTTATAGTAGTTCAACTCCTCTGTGCATCCCTTTTTCTTTACCACCCCCTTTCTGCTGCCTTCACTTCTTCCCTGTCTTGCCTAGACTTTGCAGCCCACCACCTTTACAAAATCTGATTAATATCCCAAACCCCACTGTTTTGTTGTTCTTCTAATCTGCTGTGCCCCGTTCTTCCACAACCCTATCCCTAGATCAATCTTTTTCTCCTCTGCGTGCTCCTAAACTTAGGCTACCAAGCTTTGATGGAGAAAGCTCTCCAGGTGGGTGTTACTACAAATCACCATCAGCTGAGGATTGGTATTACCTGACAGCCTTTGATATTTCCAGAGTCAGTGCCTGCTTTCCATTCTCCACAGCATCTAATACAAGTCATGTCTTCTCATCTCCGCTGCTTCCCCGCCTGGCATTCAGCACTCTGAGCACAGCTCTAGCTGCACACTCAATGACAGCTCCTGTTGGGTTCGCTCCTCCTCACGCCTCCTGCTCTCCCTAGTTGCCACTCCCTTCCTCTGGCCCTCCACCCCTGGCAGCTTCCCACTGCTGCCAGACTCTGGGTGCCTTGACAACCCTTTGTCTTGCTTCTCCAACACAAAGTGGTTGTCCAAAAATTCAATTCAACCTAACAAATGTAGCACAGATCCGGTAGCCTAAGGGGCTCTGTCCTGCAAGACTGCATCCATTGAATATGCCAGCCACAAGTTCCAGGTCTCCAGGTGACTCACACTTCTGCTTGACTTGGCTACAAATGCAGGAGTTCCTGGCTCCACCTCAACTTCCATAATTCACTAGAACAACTCAAAGTATTCAGGAAAGCACTATAGTCACAATTACACTTTTATTATAAAGAATATAACTTAAGAACAGCCAAATAATGAGATACATAAGGCAAGATCTGGAAAGGACCCGAGTGCAGGCGCTCTGTGCCCATGGAGTTGGGGTACACCATTATCCCGGTACATTGATACGTTCCACCAGGAAACCCCCACAAGCCTCATTTTTTGGAGTTTTTATAGAAGCTCTATCACTTAGCAATGATTGATTAAATTATTGGCCATTGGTGACTGTACTCAGTCCCCACACCCAGCATATCCCAGAGGTCAGTGGTGGGTCTGAAATTCCCAGCCCTTTAATCGTGTTGTCGGCTGCCCTGGCTAGCAGCCCCTCCCCTAAAGCTACCTAGGGCCCCACCAATAGTCACCTCATTAGCATAAACTCAGATATAGTCAGAAGGGGCTTGTTATGGATAACAAGATACACTCCATGGCTCAGGAAATTCCAAGGGTTTTAGAAGCTCTGTGCCAGGAACTAGGGGACAAAGACAAAATACAGACACTTTCTTACAGCACAACCCCCAATTGTTTCCACTCCTCCACCCACACTCACCTTTTCAGACGAATCCCCTGTGTGGAATTTGTTTCCCACCAGGACGCTGGCAGACACAGCAGCCATCCTCTGCGCCCACATGTGGTGCCATCATAGCAGCATTTACAGCCCCTCATCACTGTTTTCTGTGCACCTGCTCATGTTCCCCACTAAACTATGGACTCCTTGAGGCAGAAACATGTCCTGGTCATCTCTGTATCCCCACCATTCTAGCCGAGTGCCTGACCCGTAGTGGTCGCAATCATTTTTTAAATGGATCAGTGAACGCTCGCATCAGTGAATGCTCGCATCTCTCATTCATTCAGCATCTTGTATGTCAGAGACTGCCCTAGGTGCTGAACACAGAGTGAGAGGTGCCCCAGCCATTGCTAGGCCCTGGAACTTGTGTGCAGCACATACACCATGCTGGGGAGACGGAAGAGCTACCCAGATGAAGTTGCGTTTCTGCCACACCCTGGAGCAGCGCAAGTCTCCTTCGTAGACACTGAGGCATCTATAGGACTGACTGACTCCACGGTGGCTCTAGGCTGGGGGTCATCCTTACAGCTCCTGCATCTCACATTCCAGGGACTTCTTGGCCTCTTTTCTAGGACCTGGGGAGCAATGGATTATTTGATCCTTATCATTTTCAAGCCCCTACTGGAGAGACTCCACCACTGGGGAGAACAGAAACTTCACAGACCCTTCTCTCTGTCCTAGAGGTGAGGGAGTGGAGATTAAGCGTTCCAACTCTGGCTGATTCAGATCCTGCCTCTGCACTCACCTGCACAAGTGACTTAACTCAGTTTCTACTTGCCTTAGTTTCTGCATCTATAAAATGAGGTGATAATAATACGAATGCCTCTTAGAATGGATTCGAGGAGCAAATGAATACTTACAGCCTGTCATAAATGCTAATAAACATAACCTGCCATTACTTTGTCTCCTTTGTAATATCCTGTATGGGGGAAAAATAAGATATGTCTACATATTCATAAAAGAATGTTGGAGAGACACACTAGAAATTACTGAATAGGAGGTGGGAGAATGACTTTTCAATGTACATATTTTTTAATCAAATTTTTTATGTATACACTTGTTTTTGTTGTATCCAACAGATTTTAAAATTTCTCCCCTGCAGATATGTACAGTCATCCGAAGGTAAACTCACCTGTGTCCCTCCTTACTGCATGTGGGTCACAATAAACATCTCCAGGGGCTTATTCTGTGACCTCACCATTCATGTGGGCTGAGCTAGAAGAAGAGCATTCAGATTAATGGCCAGTGTCTGAGTCAGGGCAGAACACATCCTATTGGCCATGTCCTGATTATGTGGACTTGTATTTCCATCAGCGATGACAATGGGAAACAAATATTGAAGCAGGGCCTGGATCTAAAATGCTTTGAATACATTGTATCACATTAATTCCATAGAGGCTTTCAAACCAGACTGATCAGGCATTTGAAAATCATTTATCTTCAATGGGTCTCTGTAATGTACACGGGCATTAAAAATGACAGTGAATCATGTTAACTTCACATTTTATATTAAAAAATAGGAAGCATCTCAATTCCTATTTTGGGAGAGGGCATTTTTCTAATCCCATAATTAGCTTTCTAAGCATTCAAAATAACATCTTATTCTAGTCTTTCAAATAGCCACCTCTTTCTAAAAAGCCAGCTAATGTATGCATTCACAGACACAAAGACCAAAATAAATCAAGTGATGCCTGCTCTGCTACCCTTAGGGGCTGAGATATAGAGAAAGGAACGGGAACAAGGAAGCCATGGCTGGCACCTCCAGCTCTGGAGGGTTCACAGATTGCCTCTTCCTTCATCTGTTGAGTCATCCCACACGCAATCACAACTGTGTGGGAGATTCTGTGCTGGGCTTTGGCAACTAAGAATAATAAGAGGGGCTCCCTGTCTTCAAGGAGCTTATTCTGTAGTGTCAGGGGCAGCATAGCCATGTAATTATAACACAACACAGGAGCTGCTGAGTGGTAGAGTGGAAAGAGTGCTGCTGGAGCGTGCCAAATGGGGATGCCTGGAAACCTAGGTGAATCTTCTTGCAACTATGTATTGGTTGGTTAACTATCTTATATATTTGTCTCATCTGAGATGAAACATGGAGATCTGCTGTCCCATTTTCTTTGTGATTCAAGGTATGCTGCTGGAGGTGCAATGCCAGGGACACTTTCGTAGCAATGCATTTGTGGGTGCACACAAGCATTCATTCATCAAACATTCAGTTATTGGAAGGCTCTGTGTTAGTTCCTGCAAATACTGAAGATTGACAGGATGGTAGTTTTGGGTTTAATCATTAAATAGGTTTACTGCCCTCTGGCATTATGGCTCTATATCCTTGGACAACAGATTCCAATCCTGGGAGTGGCGGTAGGGTTACCAAAGCCCAATCAGTTGAAAAACAAGAGCATGGTCCCAGAGAGCCTGGCTTAGGAATCACACATTTCTGTTACCCTACACCCCCTGACTCATCCTGTGGCAAACACTGCCACCCAATCAGGCGTTTGTCCATACAGAGACTGCACAGCTAAGAATTCTCTGCAATACAATATTTGCCATTCTTAGTTTCTGTTCTAAAACAATGCCACCCGAAGAGGATGCTATCCTTCCCACACTTCATAGCAGGCAAGCGACCAGTACGAAAGGCATTTGCCAAGGGAATCTTTGATTGTTTGTTAGACCACTTAGGGTGGCCTGCAAGGCTATGGCTAGGAATTCTGTAAGTATGCGGGGTACTAAAGTGTCTCTACATTCTTGATCAGAGTTGGCCCTTTGTAAAAGTCCAAGAACAGGTCACGCTTTCTCTCGCAACAAGACAGACCTACTGTGGTTAAATGCCTTCCCAAAGGCGCAGAACTAGGATGGCTGGGGAAATTGCATGTCTGAGACCCAGCACCCATTCGAGGATGTCACAGCTTTCCAAACAAAGGACTACAGGCTATCTGCCCTGCACTAGAGTCTGTAAGGGAATGTCGCATGTATTCTTCCTAAGCTGTATTGACACCAATTGGAGTTGGGGAATACAGGGCTCAATTCAGACTACCTCCAACTGCCTGGCATGTAAGACTCAGCAAACCCTGGGTAGGCATGATGGAATCTCCTTCTGAAGGCCTTGCCAGTGACTGAAGCTTCATACAACCCCAACCAAAGTGTGTTTGGAGGGACACCAGCATCAGGATGAGATGGGGGGCTTGTTAGCAATGCAGATTGTGGGCCCCTACACTAGATCCTGGAACCAAAAATCCAAGGGTCCTGGGAATCTGCCTTTTCAAGCTCTCCATGGTAAGGATATGGAGAAACTGGAATGCTTGTACACTGCTGGTGACAGTATAAAACGGGTGCAGCCTCTGTGGAAGACGTTTGGTGATTCCCCAAAAAATTAAACAAAGAATTGCCATATGATCTAGAAATTCTGCTTCCGGCTATAGTGCTCAAAGGAATTGAAAGCATGGTCTTCAGATATTTGTACACCATCTTCATAACAGCGTTATTCCCAATAGCTCAAAGGTGGAAATATCCATCAATGAATGAATAAACAAAATATATACAGTGGAATATTATTTAGCCACAAAAAGAAGGAAGTTCTGTTCATGGCTGAATATGGTACAACATGGATGAACCACGAAGACTAGAGGCCCAGAGAAATAAGACGGTCAGAACAGGACCAACACTGTATGATTCTACTTATATGAAGTACCTAGAGTAGTCAAATTCACAGAGACAGAAGGCAGAAAGCTGGCTACCAGGAAGTGGGGAGAAATGAGGAGTTATTGTTTAGTGGTAATGAGGTTCTAGTTTTGCAAGATGAGAAGAGTTCTGGAGGTGGTTGGTAGTGTTGGTTGCATAACAGTGTGAATGCACTCAGACTTGCGATTTCTCCTCCCATCCTAGTCCTGGCCCTTTGGAAAGGCATTTAACCACAGTGGGGCTCAGACTTGCAGGGAGAAAGCATGGGTGACAGAGCAAGACACCGTCTCAAAAAAAAAAAAAATGGTGAGATGAGCTGCCTACTTAAAATGGTTAAAATGGTGAATTTGTATGATGTACACTTTACAACAATTTAATAAATAATAATTTGAAAAAGAAAGAAAGAAAAAAAGCTCTCCAGCTAATTCTTATGCCGTTAAAATTTACCTGAAAGTTTTTGCCTCTTACCTCCTGGCGCCCCAAAGTCTCTCTTTTCTTTTCTCTTTGCATTTAATGTGTCACCTGAGCCTTCATTCCTAGTTTAGAGTTGTCCTTCCTTCCCCATCCCAGTCCTGCTACTGCAGCCGGGGCCTGCACCATGTCATGCCTGCCATGTTCCTCTCCTGTTGGGGCCCAGCAGCCTCCAGTGTGTTTCCTATTCGGCCTGCTGAGCAAGCTGGTTTCTCCAAGTACTGTCCCGATGCTCTGTACAGCAAGGCTTTTCACATCCCCTATCAGTTGGCCCCGCCCCAGCCAGTCGACCCGGTTGGTCAGGAGTCTCAACACATGTCCTCTGTCCAAGTAGGCCAGCTTCCTTGTGGTCCCCTAAGACACCATGCTCTTTCTCACCTCTGCACCTCTGCTCTCACAATCACCCACACAATGATGCTTCCCTCTTTCTGTACTCTGTCCACTCAAGTCCCAGCCCCACTTTGTCCATCTACTCCTGTCCCCAGTCCTCTTCTTGGCCCTCGGCTGCTGTACCTTCAGCACCCACATTGTTACCCAATGAAGTACCTGGCCGCTATCCTCAGCATTACTCTTGCCACCTCATAAAAGGAGGAAACTGCTTCCCAGTACAGACCACTTTGTGTTTCTTCTGTATCTCCTGCAGCAGGACCTAGCATAATCTTAAACTGCCCAGTAGATGTTCAACATCTACTAGTTGATTGATGTGAATAGATTTCAACTTAGGCAGCTGGGCTGAGCAAATGTCAGAGTACTAATCAGTTTCCAGCATGTCAGCTGTGCTGTTTTAAATCTATTCGGCGTGTTCAGCCCTGGCCTGAGAGTGCCTGACGGTGGCTAAGAAGTGCTGGGTCTCCGCATTTGGAACGAGGCAGCTTTCAGGGTCATTTGAGGGCAAGGCTGGGAGTGTGGCAAGCTAGGTGCAGGAGAGCGTGGGAAGCAGTAGAAAAGTGTGAGACAGAGGCAGCGTCAGCAACAAGGACTCTGCAGGCATATTCTGAAAAAACACGGCTCTGTGAAAAGGCAGCTTAGATTCTTGACTCTGAACTTGGGGGTGAGCAGGGAGGTAGGAGGCTGGGCTGCTGCAAACCAGACTGTCTCCAGGGGAAAAGAGTAAAGATCGGGGTCAAAGATCACCCTACTGCTTACCTCTCACTGCTACCACCTCTCACCCCTCCCACCTTCCCTCCTGCTAAAGCTGCACCAATCTGGGCAAATGAAATAATCTGAAAAATCAGAGAGCATGCCTCTAGCTAGTGAGAGCTTGACTTTCTACTTCTCTATAGGCTGACACTCATTTATCAAATACTGAGCTCCTGTCTGTGTAGGTGCTCTGCAGGGCACTGGGACCCCAGGAAGCAAACTACGTAAACAGAATTGATCATGCCTGCGACAACTGATGTGCCAGGCATCATGCTGGACACCGGAGATTCCTTGATGGAGACAGCACACGCTTCCCAAGAAGGGATGATGGTTAGGAAGATAGAGTTGTATGCAGGCATTTACAATATCACAGGTGACACGCACACTGATTAGTATTTAGAACTTGATGCTCATATGTCAGACATTTGGACAAAGAGAAAATAACTCTTTAACGGGGAATTTTTTTTTAAATTATTTATTTATTTATTTATTTATTTATTGAAACAGAGTCTCCCTCTGTCACCCAGGCTGGAGTGCAATGGCACAATCTCAGCTCACTGCAACCTCTACCTCCTGAGTCCAAGTGATTCTCCTGCCTCAGCCTCCTGAGTAGCTGGGACTACAGGTGCCTGCCACCACGCCTGGCTAATTTTTGTATTTTTAGTAGAGATGGGGTTTCACCATATTGACCAGGCTGGTCTCAAACTCCTGACCTCAGGTGATCCAACCTCTTTGGTCTCCCAAAGTGCTGGGATTACAGGCATGAGCTGCCACACCTGGCTTGTTTTTATTTTATTTTTTTCAAATTTTATATGATGTTTAAAAAACCTTCTTCATAGTATTATTGAAATGACATTCTCCTATTTTTACCTGATCTCAGCTTCTTGCTTTCACAGCCAACACTGTAGGCCACATATGCTAATTGTCTCATAAGTATATTCCATGATTTCTAAGCACTTAGTCTTAGAGGTGTCCTACTGAGTCACGGTCCCTAGAGGACTGGTCTCAGAAGTCCCCTCCCATCCAGGCACCCTAGTTCTGCTTAGGCATCATCAACAAGTAAGAGACTCCTTTTCCTTGGTGATTACAGGTGTTGTACAGGGTGAGAGCTTGTTCTCACCTTGAGCGGTGCTCAACGCATTCTTGGAAAATAAGGATTTAATACATTGCTCTTTTCTAAATAAGACTCTAGCCCATTCTCACCCCCCACCTCATACTTTCTGGCAAGGATAATCTTACAAAGCACTAAAATGACCTCATTCTGTTGTTATTTGAGAACAAAAGACTTGTTTGTCCACAGATATTTTCCCACCATTGAAACTGGTGGTTGAAATTCTTATAGTAAGGCTCACTGGTTAATAGGTGTGCCTGCTAAGATGTAAATCTATGATCTGTGAGAAGGATCCCTGAAAGCAGTGGCCGAATCCCCTGGGTAGCTTTTAAAAATGTAAATCAGGATCTCTGGGCGGTGACCAAGATGACTTTTTTCAAGCTCCCAAGGTGGTTCCAATGGGCTGCAAAGTTGAGAACAGCTGCCTTAAGCTCACAGAATCCAAGGAGCCGCTGAGAACAGTTGAGTCCTTCAGGTCCACAAATCCTATTTAAGGGGGAAGTAGGGTACCCAGGAGAAGTCCAGCTCCCTCACTAGTCCCAGTAGGATTCATGAACCAGCAGCACCAGCATCATCTTCTGGCCACTTGTTTTAGAAATTAAAATTCCTCGGCTGGGTGCGGTGGCTCATGCCTGTAATCCCAGCAGTTTGGGAGGCTGAGGAGGGGGCAGATCACAAGGTCAGGAGATTGAGACCATCTTGGCTAACATGGTGAAACCCCGTCTCTACTAAAAATACAAAAATATTAGCCGGGCATGGTGGCTGCGCCTGTAATCCCAGCTACTGAGAAGGCTGACGCAGGAGAATCGCTTGAACCCAGGAGGTAGAGGTTGCAGTGAGCTGAGATCAAACCACTGCACTCCAGCGTGGGTGACAGAGTGAGACTCTGCCCCTCCCCAGAAAAAAGAAAAAAAAAAAAGACTCTTCTAGCCCATCCCACAACACAGAAATCAGAATCTGCATGTGCTAAGGTTTGAAAGAGCCAGTCCAGATGATGTCTTTCAGGGTCAGCCATGGGTGTCTGCTGCTGGTTCGCTGTTATAGGTCCAATTGTGTCCCTCAAAATTTACATATTGAAGTCCTAACCCTCAATACCTCAGAGTCTGACCCAGGGTCTTTACAGAGGTAATCAAGTTAAAGTGAGGTCATTAGGGTGGGCCCTGATCCAGTACGACTGGTGTCCTTTGTTCTACTTTTTACATCTATGAGATCAACTTTTGTAAAGCTTCCATACGTGAGTATGAACAGCCATGTAAAAAGGGGAAATTTGGACACAGAGACACACATGAAGGGAGAGTGCCATGTGGACATGAAGATGGCCGCCCAAAAGCCAAGGAGGAAGGGCTGGAATAGAGCCTTTGCCAGTGCTTCTTAGAAGGCATCAACCCCACCAATACCTTCGTCTTGAACAACTCTTTTTCTCTAGAACTGTGAGACAATAATCTCTAGTGTTGAGGCCACCAGTTTGCAGTAGTTCGTAACAGCAGCCACGGGAAACGAATATGCTCACAGTCTCCTCTCTATTTTACTGCCAAACTCCCTGAGAAAGGGCAAGAATGGGCCCATCAGCCACTGTCATCCCTGATCTGCAGAGTCACTGGTGGGAGCCTAATTGACGGGCTTTCCTGGGATCAGGGGCCCAGAGCCAATTCCTCAGGCTGTGGGCAGGGTGGCAGTGGGTCACATGGCCAGCTCTCTTTGGAAGGAGGGAGGGTTTCTTCTCACAGAGGACCTCTCACCCAGAACCTGAGTCTTGAGAACCCACCATGGCCAGTACACAGTATAGGGCACTATAGGGACTAAATCTGATTAAATTGTCTGCCCTGTAGACATTTGCAGACTGATTGGTGAAGAGGAAATCTTGATAACCTGATAGGTAGAGCGTTTTGGGGCCATCTATCTCTCTTGTGGTATCAGCTTATACTCCAATCTCTTCATCCCGCTAAAGATCGAGCCCTTCTCTGCCCCACACCCGACTTCAAGAGCTTAATGAATCATCCATCCTTTGCTGAAGACTGTTGGGAGATGGAGGAAAGGGCTGCATTGCCTCACAGAGACAATCTATGCCAACACGCCCTCCAAACTCCTCTCTCCTTTTCTCTGTGGAAATCACCCAAACCCTCTTCTTCATCTTCAGGGCCTGCATTTTATCATCTTCTCAACACCGCTTCTCATAAATTTGGTAGCTGGCATGTGGGTCACCAAATGGAAGCCAGCTGAACAGCACTGTCAGGGAGGCCCAGCCTGAAATCCCTGGAGCACCCCTGCCACCGAGCAAGTTGGGTTTATCAAGAGTTGCAGTGGGGGAGGATGCCCTCCATGGGAGTCATGGGGTGTCTCCATAGGAGGGTGTTAGGAAGGTCCTATGATAGGATTGGGGATTTGGTTGAATGATTTGGGGAGGCTGTCAGGAAGCGGAGGTCGGCTCTAGTTTGGATGCTGTCAGAAAGATGGGCAAGTCTATGACAGGCCGTCTCAACAACTCTATAAGGAGGGGAGATGAGAACAAGACAGAGCTGTCACCAGCAAAGTGGCAGTCATTGATTTTATCCAAAAGAAGGGCTTTAGGGGGATATTTTTGTGGGTGGCACGGTAACCTTGATTTTGGTCTATGCTTATGCAGTCGCCTTGCTGTGCCTCATTGCATCATGGTTGCAGAGCGGCATCTGAGGTTGGTATTCTGTGCTGCGGCATATGCCCAGCTGTGAGCATCAGGCTGGTCTCTAGATGTCAAGGGTTGCAATTTGTTCATTTCTCCTGTATTCTATTAAAGAAAAACCAATTCATTCAGCCAATTTAATTCATCCATTGTTTTTCATGCACAGCTCTGGGCCGGGGTGAGGGGCCTCAGTTTATCTCATGCATCTCCTGTATCAGGTGAAGGGCATAAAATAGGGGCTTTATAATGAAAGATCGGGATGGATACCCATGCATCAGTTCAGCCAGCATGCATTTACCAAGGCCTCCTAAGAACTGGGCTGCCCTGGGCGTGAGCAGTTCCTGGATGAACTGTTCCCTAGGATGCCAAGCTGTTTGCTACAAGTATTTCTGGTGGGGGAGGGGGAAAGGGGTTGTATTTATGTGTGTCTCTGTGTTCGAATCTCCTCCTCTTATAAGGATATCAGTCTGACTGGATAAGGGTTCATCCTAATGACCTAATTTTTTTTTTTGAGATGGAGTCTCACTCTGGCACCCAGGCTGGAGTGCAGTGGTGCAATCTCGGCTCACTGCAATGTCTGCCTCCCATGTTCAAGCAATTCTCCTGCCTCAGCCTCCTGAATAGCTGGGATTACAGGCATCTGCCACCACATGGGGTTTCACTATCTTTACCAGTCTGGTCTTGAACTCCTGACCTCAGGATCCACCCGCCTCAGCCTCCCAAAGTGCTGGGATTACAGGGATTACAGGAGTGAGCCTTTTTTTTTTCCTTTCCTTTTTTTTTTTTTTAATGACATGGAGTCTCACTCTGTCACCCAGGCTGGAGTTCAGTGGTGTAATCTCAGCTAACTGCGACCTCCGCCTCCTGGGTCCAAGCGATTTTTGTGCTCCCAAGTAGTTGAGACTACAGGCACGCACCATCACTCCTGGCTAATTTTTGTATTGTTAGTAGAGGAGATGTTGACCAGCTGGTCTTAAACTCCTGACCTCAAGTGATCCACCCACCTTGGCCCCCCAAAGTGCTGGGATTACAGGTGTGAGCCACCATGCCTGGCCAACCTCATTTAATTGTAATTACCTCTTGGGGTTAGGACTTCAACATATGAATTTGGGGTGTGGAGCACGGCTTCATATCATAGGTAGAGTCATACAGGAGGAGGTAAGAGTGCCTTAAGTTCTTAGTCCCAGGGCTAATGGGTAGGGTGCTCTGCAGGGTGCAAGGATGGAGAAGCAGGCATTGCCGAGTGAGAGCACAGGTCTCAAAGTTTTGGAGGAGCAGTGATGGGCCAAGTCGTCACAGATGAGTGATGACTCCCGTGGGTACAGGGGGTGGGAGAGGGCAGTGGAGAAGTGTCCTAACCACGAGAAGGGGAAATAGGTGTGTGGAGGGGACAAGCTGGGGCAGCTGGTGCCTCTTGTTCCCTGTAAAATTTGGGGCAGAGATGAGGAGCAGCCATCAGAGGCCCCTCTCATGAGGGATGGACATGAACTAGGGGCTTTCCAATTCCTCCATGAGGACTGACCCAAGAGAGAGGGAGGTTAACAGAACTCTGGGCTCTCCACACTCAGGTACTGCTTACCCTGTGGGAACTGCCTGTCATCCTGAGCTTTCTAAGAAGAACGTGCCGTCCCAAAACTGTGGAAGAAAATCAAACGTTGATTATTATGTGAGGATTGTGACAAACAGGCACTAGGAACTGGTTTTGCAGCTGGCCCGAGAGTGTGCCCACTCTGGACAGACCTTCTGGGGGTGTTCTGGTCTTGGTTGTTTGTATTCTCACCTCTCCACCTCCAGCCCCTTTCACAGGCTCAGATCTCAGCTTCATCCCATGCCAACTGGCTAACTCTGGGCAGGTGACTTCCTAAGCTCAATTTCCTCATCTGAAAAATGGGACCATGCCGTCTGCCCCCAAGAGCTACCCTAAGGAATATGTGAGGGGATTTCACAGCAGCTGGCTCAGCCTTCTTTCCTTTCCTTCCTCCATGATTGTGGGGGAGGCAGGGAACATGCCTGAAAGAGAGAAGGGACACTCGGGAGCAATCCATGCACAATCAGCTCTGTGGCATTCTTCAAGGCGTGCTGACTCAGAAGCTTGCTATAGCCCAGAACATTCAAAGGGCCTCCAGTAAGCTAGAGAAGTCATTTTGAATTTACTATAAAAAGGAACCTTGAAAGTCAACTCTCCTATTTTATGGATGAGGAAACTAAGGCCCAGGTATGCATTGACTTGTCTCAGTCACTCAGCAAATAATTTGCAGAGCTGAGAGGAGAATGTGGGTTCACATAAAAGACATTCAGAAGAACAGGTTTGCTCACTCAGGGCCAGGAAGGAGTCACGGAACAAACAACACAAACTTTAAAAATGTATAGATATTAGCTAATGTTTGTACATGGTCTTTACCATGTGACAGGCATTATTCTAAGTACTTTATCCCTATTAACTCATTTAGTTCTCTTTACAGTCTATGAAGTAGGCAGTACTATGAAATGCTCCCATTATTCCCATTCTAAAGATGAGGCACCAATAAGTGATTGCCCAGGGTCACAGAGTTAGTGAGCTGTGGAGCAAGGGTTTAGATAGAGGTGGTATTTTAGACTCTGTGTTCATCACCATTATGGTTTACTGCCTTGTAACCAGTGTAGCCAGGGGTTCTCAAAGAGTGGTCTCCAGACAAGCAGCCTCAAATCCCCCAGTGCTGTGGTTTGAATAATAGTGTCCCCTCCAGAATGCATTATTGAAACATACTCCCGAATGCAACAGTATATAAGAGTGATGAAGCCATGAGAGCTCCACTTTCATGAATGGGATTAGCACCCTCATAAAAGGGCTCTAGGTTAAAGGGAACTCTCTCTTGCCTTTCTGCCTTCTGCCATGTGAGGACACAGTGTACCTTCCTTTCAGAGGCTGCAGCAAAAATGCACCATCTTGGAAGAAAAGAGCTGCCCTCACCAGACACTAATCCTGCCAGTGCCTTGGTCTTGGACTTTGCAGCCTCCAGAACCATGAGAAATAATTTTTTATTTTTTATAAACTACCCAGTGTGTGCAATTTTGTTGCAGCGTCACAAATGAACTAAAACACCTGGGAAGTTGTTAGAAATGCATTATTGGGCTGACTCAGACCAAAGCTGTGTTAACAAGTCCCCCAGGCGATTCTGATGGATGCCCAAGGTTGAGAACCACCACCTTCAGTGTTTGCCTTTCTTTCCCTCCATCCCTCAGAGAACCTTTGCTGGAGTTGGAGAAAAAGTTTAGGAAGATCCATTAGTGAGACTGGAAGTTTCCTGGGGGACACACTTGGACTGCTTCTTTTGCATTTTAATGAGTTTAAGAAATGATCTGAGCTGGGAAGGTGCCATATCGGTATTTCATCCATTTCTTTCTGCAGACGTAATTTTGGGGCTTATTTATATTTTTCCTTCCCCCTCCTTGTCTAAGTACCTAGCACAGAATGGAGCATTGATAATCAATAAGCTTTTATGCAGCCCCTAAATGACTTGTTTTCCACACAAAGCTAGCCTGAATGCAATGGGTCACTGATGGGTAGAGGCTTTCTGGATCGAGACTGCAGTTTGTGCCATGATGAGCTAGTGAAACACTCAAAGCCTGGCCTGCTTTAATGCTACTTTCTTGTCTTTCTTCCTCCCTGCCTTTGTCTCTCTATCCCTTCCCTCCCTCCCTTCTTTCCTCCCTCCTTCCTTCCCTCCTTCCTTCCTTCCTTTCTTCCTTTTTTTCTTTCTTTCTTCCTTTTCTCTTTCTTTCTTTTTCTTTCTCTGTTTCTTTCTTTCCTTTTTTCTTTCTCCTCTTTCTTTCTTTCTTCTTTCTCAACATTCTAATTTCATTATTATCATTATTTTTGAAGTGACTAAAAGAAAACACTTGACACTAATTAGTGGAATTAATCTCAAGAGCGGAGATGAAAACTTGGATGAGAAAAAAAAACAAAAGCAAAAACTCCCAAACCTGCAATGAAAGAATGAAGAGATCATGTGCTAGTGAGTTGGCTTATCTAAAATTTGACTCTTTTTTTCACCTTGACAGTCACCAGGAAAGCAAATTTGTACTGTAGAATGACCACTGCATATGAGTGAACTCTGGTGTCTACTGGGAAAACCAACACCTAACATGTGCAAACTTGAGTAACCAATTTGAAGGCTTATACGGGAGTAGGCTGACTAACAACAAAATGGGATAAGCTGTTTCCAGCTTTTAAGAGTTGCCATAGAAAATGTTAAGGGAATTTGCTGAGAGGCACCATGAGATAAGAGTGACAAATGGAGCCTTATTCAATAAACAGGGCTTGAATCAGAGGTGAGAGGAAGACCAGTGAGCACAATGAAGTCTGGATGAACAAAAAACAAAATTTACTTTCTTTTACCCTGTTTATTATGTCTCTCCTTAAAATCTTTCTGGTTCCTTTAAGAACAGTTCATAAGATGTTAGCTGTAGCATCTTGACAAAGATAAGGATATCTGTAGAATAGCTAAGCAAATTAAACAATGTTATATTAATTTCTGGGGTAAGGGGCAGGCCTTTGCTTTCTTAATTTAAAACACTCACATAAATCTAACCCATTGGAAGATAAAATCTTTCCAAGTAGCTATCTCATTGGACCTTCTTCCATAAATATATAAAAAAGGAAACAAATGGCTACTTGAAATCAAATCTTACCGGCTTTTTAAGGAGGAGGGACTCTCTTAAAGGATGCATTAGAGAGTAAACACAAAATGTGCTGTTAAAGGAAAAAAACCCCTTTATTTCACTGAGTCTTTTGATTTCAGATTTATAAACGAGAGCTCAGAGCTTACTTTGGGCACAAGGGCTAGAAGAGTTGAATAGTAGCTCTATGCAATGGCTTGAATGTTTATGTTCCCTCCAAGAAACATGTTGTAACTGAATCCTTAAAGGTGTGACCAAGTGAAAATTTGATAAGGAGATTAGTATCGATAGAAGAAAGCCAGAAAGCCAGATGCTATTCAACCAGACAATGAAGGAAGGACCATGAAGGTAATTTGGAGATTGTTGGGGCCACCCCTCTCATCAAAGTGCAGAGTGCTAGGACCTAGGGGACGGAACTATGTCCAACAGTATTAAGGAGTGGGGTGTTTAGGAAGTGATTAGACCATAAGGATTCTAATAATGGATGGCATTAGTGCATTATGAAAGGGCTGGAAGGAACTAGCTGGGTTTTTCTTACATTCTGTCCCTTCTGCCGTGTGAGGTCACAGCATTTGTTCACTCTGGTGGAAGGAGCATCCAAGGCACCATCTTGGAAGCAGAGACAGAGCCCTCACCAGATACCAAACCTACTGATACCTTGATCTTGGACTTCCCAGCCTCCAGAACTGTGAGAAATACATTTAAGCTGTTTGTAAATTACCCAGTATGAGGTATTTTGTTATAGAAGCATAAATAGACTGAGATATTGGTGCCAGAAGGGGGATGTTGCTACAGCAAATACCTAAACATGTAGAAGGGGCTTTGGAACTAACTGGGTAATGGGTACACTGGACCATAAAGGGCTATTCCGGTGAGGGCTCAGATGAAGAGGAGAGCTGTATGGAAAGCATGAATTTGTGATCAGAGTATGGGTAGAAATATGAATGATAGAGGCAATTCTGATGAGGTCTTAGATAGAAATGAGGAATAAAGTACTGGAAACTGGAGGACAAGCCATCCTGGTTATAAGATGGCAAAAAAGTTGGCTGAATTGCATCCATGTCTTAATGCTTTGTGGAAGGCAGATCTTGCAAGCAATAAACTAGACTAGTTGGTGGAAGAAACCTCTAAGCAAAATATTCAGAGTGGATTCTTTTGACTGCTTGTAGTAAAATGTGAAAAGAGAGAAACTGATTAAAAATGCAATTTACAATTAAAAGGAAAACAGAACTTAAAGATTTGGAAAATTCTCAGCCTGGTCAAATTATAAAGTGTTTTGACGAGAAAACACTAAGGGTGTGGCCAAGTAAGAATCTGATAAGGAGGTTAGTATCAGTAGAAGAAAGCTGGATGATTCATCTAGACAATGGAAGAAGGACCCTGAAGGTAATTAGAGATTGTTGGGGACACCTGTCTCATCAAAGTCCAGAATGCTAAGACCTAGGGGACAGAACTACGTCCAAAGAGAGAACTCAGGAATGCATGGGAACTCAGCATTCACTGCCCTGCACTGCCTCATGTCTCTGCTCCCGGTGTTCAAGCACACACCCTTTGGTTACCCTAGCTATGGCTCAAATGGGTCCAGGTGTGGCTTAAATGGCCTTTCCAGAAGGTACAGGCCATAAACCATGCCAAAATCCTCATGATGTCAACTCTGCAGGCATGGAGAGTACATAAGCTGTGGAGGCATGGCTACCTCCACCTAGATTTCAAAGGATGCCTTGGGGAGCCACAGAGCCCAGGCAGTTAACTGCCACAAAGGTGGGGCTGCCACAGAGAGCTCCCACTAGGGCAAAGCTTAGTGGATCTTTGATGGCAAGGCTATCCCCAAGACAACAGATCTGGAGAGCCATCAGCTACTAATGCCAGCCTAAGAGTGCTGTAGGCACCCAACTCTAATCCCCAAGAGCTTCAGTATGGGTTAAACCCAGCAAAGTCATGAGGGTGAGGCTGCCTGGGGCCTTTGGGCACACCTTAGTGTGTCCACACCTTAGTGTGTCTGGAAGGCAGCACATAAAGTTAAAGATAATTCTCAGTCCTTAAGATTTAATGTTATTTGCCTTGTTGGGTTTTGGACTTTCTTGGGACCCAATACTCCCTTCTTCTTTCCTATTTATTCCTTTTGGAATTTATTTCTTTATTCCTCCATTTACCACCACTGTATTTTGGAAGAGCATAACATGCTTGGTTCACAGGCCCATAGCCGGAAAGGAACTTGGCCAAGATGAAGCATATCTTGAGTCTCATCCATATCTGATGTAGATGACATTTAGACGAGACTTTGAACCTAGACGTTTGAGTTGATGCTGGAATGGGTTAAGATCTGGGGGCCATTGGGATGCAATGAATGCATTTTGTATGTGAGGAGGACATAAATTTTGGAGGCCAGAGGCAGAATGCTATGGTTTGAATGTCTGTGTCCCCTCTGAGATTCATACTTAAACTTAATCCCCCAATGTACCAGTATTAAGAGGTGGGGCCTTTGGGAGGTGATTAAGTCATAAGGATTCTACCCCCATAGATGAAATTCCTGACTTATAAAAGGGCTGGAGAAAACTAGCTGGGCCTTTTTGCCCTTCTAGTCCTTCTACCATGTGAACACAGTGGAGGAAGGCAGCATCCGAGGTGCCATCTTGGAAGCAGAGACGGGGTCCTCATCAGACACCAAACCTGCCAGTGCCTTGATCTCGAACTTCCCAACTTCCAGAACTTGAGCAATACATTTATGCTGCTTATAAATTGCCCAGTATCAGGTATTTTATTACAGAAGCACAGACTACAACATGGAGGGGGAAGAATTTAGAGTTCCCAGCAACAATACAGAATGTGGCAAAATGGGAGAAGAGATGAGTTGACCAGGTGGCTGGTGAGCCTGAGACATGGCATGGAGTGGCAGCTAGTTGGCAGTGACTGGTCTGGGAGAGACTGAAAGGACTTTAGAAATGGGAACATGGACTTTATTCTGATGGACATCTCCTCCCTTTTCTCAAATCCTCAGAAAGTGTGCTGTAGACACAAAGGTTTTGTCTGAGTGGTGTTTCTTTGATAAGAGTCACAGAAGGGGCCAGACACCCACATGTAGGTTGACATGGGCCTCAGTAGATGGGGGCCATTTGCAGCAACATGCTTGGAAAGCACAGGAACTCAGGATCAGAAATAACCATGAGATCATCTGGGGTGGCATTGCCTTTGACAAGTCCTGGAACATGGATTTGGGCCAGTGCAAACTAGATGTTAAAGGCCAGGATGACACCAGCTGGCTTGAGTTACAAATGAGCAAGAACTGTCATAAATGGCAGCCATGTCTCCACATACTGTTCTGTGAGCAATGTTTATAACAGACATGGTTTAGCTGTGTCCACACCAAATCTCATCTTCAATTCCCACATGTTGTGGGAGGGACCTGGTGGGAGGTAATTGAATCATGGGGGCAGGTCTTTCCTGTGCTGTTCTTGTGATAGAGAGTAAGTTTTATGAGATCTGATGGTTATTACAAGGGGGGTGTTTTCCTGCACAAGCTCTTTTACCTACCACCATCCACGTGGGATGTGATTTGCTCCTCCTAGCCTTCCATGATCGTGAGGCCTCCCCTGCCATGTGGAACTGTAAGATATTAAACCTTTTTCTTTTGTAAATTGCTCAGTCTTGGGTATGTCTTTATCAGCAGCATGAAAATGGACTAATACAATAACCCATTCCCAATCTTGTTTATATCATGACAGTGTTACACCAATGCAATATTCAACATTGGAAGGGCAACATTATTTCATAGGTATGGATTATTAAAATGAAGTGCAAAAATGTGGAGTGCAAATGAGCTTTAGGTAATGACTCCTCAGGTAACCTCCAGCAAGTCCCTTACATTCCCTTAGCCTTGGATTTCTTAACAGAAAAATAGGAGTTATATTAATACATGAGCCTTCTTACCTCCAAGAATTATCAGAAAAACACGTCTGTGAAAGAACATGGAAGTGTTTTGAATTCGAAGCAAAAGATTGGAATGTCACAGCATGTTGAAATACCAGTCTTCCTATTTTTCCATTTTTTGGACCCCAAACCAGAAAAACCAAAGGCACAAACAAACAAAAAAATCAAGCGCGCGTGGGCGCGCGCGCACACACACACACACACACACACACACACACACACACACAGATAAGTTCTTATGAGCCAGGTCAGAGCACAGAGGGATGGAAGAGAGAGGACAGTTTTTCGACTCTGCCATTTTTCACCTCTCCACTTCCTGCTGTATTTGGGAGGATATAAAATGAGAAGAGTCTGAGAGAGGCCTTCCGGCGAGAGCTGTGGGGGCTGTGTGTTGCGCCCTCCCTCCTGATGGATGGTGCTGTGCTTCTGTTTCATGTCAGGGCAGTGGAGGAAGTGGAGGAATAAGGCAGAGAACTGGTCAGGAGGCTGCCTGTTCCCCTACAATCCCCTCCATGTCTCTGAGCTGCCTCAGGTGAAGCTGGAAAGCAGCAAAAGGCTGAAATTGGATGAAATTAAAGACTTGATTCAGATCCAGCTGGACTAGGCCAACAGATCAGGAGATAACTGGCATTGAAAAAACACTTTATTGATCTGGCGTGGTGGCTCACGCCCATAATCCCAGCACTTTGGGTAGATCACTTAAGGTCAGGTGTTCGAGACCAGTTCTATCAACATGGAGAAACCCCATCTCTTACTAAAAAAAAAAAAAATTAGCCAGGCATGGTGGTGCATGCCTGTAATCCCAACTACTCGGGAGGCTGAGGCAGGGGAATTGCTTGAATCTAGGAGGCAGAGGTTGCAATGAGCCAAGAGCATGCCATTGCACTCCAGCCTGGGCTGCAAGAGCAAAACTCTGTCTCAAAAAAAAAACAACACAAAAAGAAAGCAAAGACAGCTTATTAATCACAGTTCCCAGGAGGAGGGGGTGTCTCGTGAGATGGGGGCCACATGGAGAAGCACCAGTTAAGATGGGGGCAAAGGGAACAGGGAACGCAGGGGCCAGAGCCTTCAAGTTGGTTCTGCAGTAAGGAACAGGTCAGGCAGGGTGAGCAGGTTTAGGACTGGCCAGTTTGGAAAATTTCAGCAGGCTCTGGGCATAGGACTGTCCCTGGCTGTCTGGTGCCCCACCCTGGGGTGATTGGGGCCGTGGATGAGAGCCTGAAAATGGAAGTGATTGGAGGTGTGAACACTGGATTGGTTGGTTTGTATTTGAAAAGCAGACCCCTGAGAGAAAGATGTTCCCCAAGGAAGGGGAGAGCAACAGGGAGGCAGGAGGCCAAGGCAGAGTGACTCGGGCATCTGAGTGGGTTGTCCATTACAAGGCACGTTCAGTATCTGCATGCAGGGCAGATGTCAAAGCATCAGACTGACATAGTCTGGAAACATGGCTAATATGCAAAGCCAAACTACCTCTGCAAACCTTAGCCATAAAGAGTCTGGGAGTCTGGGAAGGGTGATTTTTTAGGCTTACAGTCTCTGCCATCTAAAAAGTCAAACCAGAAGAAAATTGGAACTGACATGGAGCAAACCAATCTACCACCAAACACATACAAATCCCACAGTCCACAAATATAGAAAACACAGAAACACAAACACAGAAATTAGAGGTCAAGAGTAAACATTCTAGGCATTCTGACATTTACTTGCACTGCAATGGGTCCAGGTGCAGGCCTCTCTGTGGAGACCACTGTTTATGATCAGTAATTAAAAACCACATGATAATGCCTGTGTTAGGAGAACCTCGTGTGCTGCAGAGGGCTTCTGCAGACGTTAAGCTGTTTGGACCCAAACACAACTTCATTAGGTGGGCCTGCCTGGTGTTATCCCCATTTCTACCCAAGGAAACTAAGGCCCAGAGAGGGTAAGTTGGTAACAGACCTGCAGCTTGAGTTCTGGTGTCTTCTTGGCCACATACTATAGGGTTGCATGAATATTCTAGAAGTGTCTACCAAAATTGTGGTCTTATATCTGGGTTTTAATAATTGTGTAGATCTTTGATTCTCTTTCAACTCAAGGCTAAATGCTAGGTAAATAATTAGGAAGAAAACTTTTTTTGAACTTTGGGTAAAATATTGTCTAACTCTGTAATGGCATACATTTCATTGATTTGAAAGGGTATCTGAAGGCAGTCTCTCCTAGCTTCTTGATTTACCTTTCCAATATTGACAATTTTCCAATATTATCAATATTCCAATATTGACAAGTACATCAAGGGAGGAAGGCCATTTCTGACTTCTGACATTAAGCAGCCGTGGTATCAACTTCCATTACTTGAGGGATGTCCAATCTTTTGGCTTCCCTGGGCCACACTGGAAGAAGGATAACTATCTTGGGCCACACATAAAATACATTGACACTAACAATAGCTGATGAACCAAAAAAAAAAAAATCTCAAGAAAATCTCATAGTGTTTTAAGAAAGTTTACGAGTTTGTGTTGGACTGCATTCAAAGCTGTCCTGGGCTGCATGTGCCCAGTGAGCCATGGGTCAGACAGGCTTGCATCACTTTTTTCAATTCAGAGCTGTGAAAACATGTAAAATACAGAGCCTTAAAATTTTTAAAGTCACGTAAGCAAATTCTGAAATAGAAAACAATAGAACAGGTTTGGTTCTGTGCTGGTTAGCCTGTTTCTAAATAGATCACTTGTTTTGAAAAAAAAAATACTCCATAGAGATTAGAAAAAAAAACAAGTTGAGATACTCTGAGGGAGCTCAGTGACTCAGACTCCAGACAAATAAATTACACCTTAGATTCAGACTAATTCTGTGTGCGCTTCTAAAAAAAATATGCAAACAGATGTAAAGAGTTACTTAGAGTTTAATGGGTTTAATGTATTAATCACCGTGTTGCAAAACCAGGATACTAAGCTAGCAAATTTAATTGTGGAAAGAGAATCCAATTGCAGGTTTCATTTATCAGGGAAATATTTACCTCCATTTCCATCGGATTTTTATTACAGCAATGAATAGCCCTACTTCATTGAGACTTTTGTGTCACTAGAGAAATCAAAATGCTTAGTTTACTTTTCAACATGGAATTGGAAAAGAAACAGGCTTCTTGGCAATCAGCTGGAATATGACAACTAGCCCAATGGGGAAAACCCACAGGGACTCAGCTGGTTCGTTTAGGTTTCCTATTTGTGTGAAGGAGTCCCAGATCGACCCTAAAAGAAGTCTATTTTTAAAAAGGAAGGGGAGCCAATAGGGTATTCTCTGCCTGCTTCCGAAGTTACGGAGATGTGGTCAGTGCCGACATGATATAATCTTAGAATTACAGGGGGCAGGAGAATGAGATCCTTCTTAGCCAACTAAAAATGAATTCTCCAGATTACTAATCTTTGCTGGATTCCATGTAGGAAAACAATACTTTTCTATGGCCTCAGGGAGCTTAGGTTTTCATTTGAGTTTACCTGGAAGATTCACCATCCTTCCTAAGGGAACAGAAAAAGAGAAAGTAAAACCAAAAGAACCTCAAGTCTGGGGTTTGACATGTGTTGCTCACAGAACATTCCTTTCTGCAGCTGGTGGCTTATTTCTATTGATTAAGAATGTGGGCTTTAAAAAACAAACAGAATATATATCATTCCATTGTCCCCTGGCTTGCTAGTTTCTGATAAGCAGCCTCTTGCCTGAGACTTTGTTTCTCTGCATGATTTTTTTTTCTCTCTCTCTGGCTCTTTTTAAAGATACTCTCCTTGTCACTGGTTTTCAGAAACTGGATTACTACGTACCCTGGTGAGGTTCTCTTTGTGTTTACACTATGCGCTTAGGCTGCTTATTCAGTGCCTTTGATCTGTGGATTTATGAAACTTAAAATGTTTTCAGCCAAAAAAAAAAAAAAAAAAAAAAAAAGAAGAAGAAGAACATGAGCTTTAGGGTCAGCAAGACTCCAAATCAGGTTGAAAGCTGAGTTAGCAGCAGGATCTTAGGGAAGTTCCTTAAATGATCTGAGTCTTGATTTTCTCATTGGTAAACGGGATAATAATGCCAACCTTATAGGGCAACTGTAAGGGCTACATAAGCCAGGTAAGCGTGGCAAGACAGAATTCTGCAGTATTAGCCAAGTTTCTCCCCATACGCTCCCTCCTTGCTAACCACAACTCCTATCACCTTTGCACTCTATTCTCTCAAAGTGTGTATGGCCTTGGGGGAGGGATTTGGGGGGATAGATACAAAAAGGTTAACAGCTCGGCTCCTGAGCTCCAGGTAGGCTCTCTCCTTTCCTGTTCTTAAAAATGTTACTGGTATGCAAATACAATACCATGCAAATGCAAATACTGTGCCCAAATCTGAAGTGCACAGCTTAATATGAAATACATGAATGTCTAAACTGGGAGGCTCACAGAATGTCCAACACAGTGGATGAGAAAGCACAAAACTCACCAAAACACATTGCTGAAATGTCAAAACACTAATAACAAGACACTGTACTAAATTCTCTCCCTATCCAGAGACAGGGAGAAAAGTTCACATACAAAGGAAAGAGAATTGGAATTTCATAGGGGCCTCTCAAAGCCATAATGAAAGCCAGAAATTCAGGGGGAAAATGACGCTGTTTTTTTTATTTTGAGACAGAGTCTCTCTGTTGCCCAAGCTGGTGTACAGTGGCTCAATCTCAGCTCACTGAAACCTCTGCTTCCTGGTTCAAGCAATTCTCTGCCTCAGCCTCCCAAGTAGCTGGGATTACAGGCACCTGCCACCATACCCGGATAATTTTTGTATTTTTAGTAGAGACAGGGTTTCACCATCTTGGCCAGGCTGGTCTTGAACTCCTGACCTCAGGTGATCCCCCTGCCTCAGCCTCCTAAAGTGCTGGGATTACAGAGGTGAGCCACTGTGCCCAGCCTGAAATGACTATTAATTATCCATTCAGAGAGGAAGCCTTTAGTACCGTGTCTTGTGAGGTATGGTTTAAAAATATTTACCTCTCATGTACCCTTTCTTCTGAGTTATTAGAGGAAAGTAAAGGGGTATACCAAGAATGAGAAAGATAGGGGCTCCAAAGAAACAGAGCATCCCAAAGCAGACAGAAGCACAGGCACCCCCAGCAGAGGCATGTGGGAACCAGCACATTCTCCGTCCTCTCAGTAGGAGGACTGAAGGCTTAGGAGAGGAATATCCTGGAAGAAAATGGAATGGATCAGTTACTGGATGTGTTTGCTCATGTAGGTAGACAACAATATTCAGAGGGGTTTTATAATTCTGTTGAAGGATTAAGGAAGAATTAACAAACAAACCAAGCAAACAAACAAAAAATAATTAGCTACCCAAATGATAACTATTAGTATTATTAGATTCAGGGGAAAAGTTAAAATTATGAGGAATAAATTAAATCACAGTTCCTGACCATCATAAGGTAAGTGAAGACTACGGATCTGGTCAGTATTGGGAAGACGGAGGAGGGTCTGGAGCCTGAGGGGCTGAGGAGATGCAAGATACTAAATGCTCGTTTTCCATAGCAAGAAGTCAGTGGATGATGTCTAAAGTTGATAAATCAAGAAATAATCTTTAATAATCTATTTAGAATTAAGGCTGTAAATTCTAGAATGGTGAAGAGTTAAAAGTGTTTTCATCACAAGGCTTATGGTTCTCTTTGATTTTAATCATGTACTTGTATTTCTTTGATGATTTAAAAAAATAAACTGTCGAGAAAACGAAAACTGAGAGTCTAGAGAGAAAATGCTTTTGATTTGCAAGAGCATGAGCTTGAGAATCTAAAAAGGTTACCCTCTGAGGATATTGCCATAAACAATGCATTAGAAAGAGAATCGATGGCTAGCGGCCCGACATGCCCTTTGGATCTAGATCAGTGTCTGAGACAGAGCAGGTGGAGAGGGAACCAGAAGGTAGGTCCTGGTGTGGGGGGTGGGTGGATTCTGGAGCCAGAGGGTAGGTCCTGGCGTGGGGGGTGGGTGGACTCCGCAGTGCCCCACCCTCCTTTCTGCTTTCTAGACCAAGTTGCCTCTGGTGAGAAATGATCATTGAAGTCTCAGAAAAGTTTCAGAATTTGAGAGTCTGGGGGCCTTGTGCTCCACACTCCAGAAGTCAACTATCACAGCAAACCATACAGAGAAGACTCCTGCCCCTCGGCTGCAGCAGAGGGCACGTGATAAACATGTGGCCAGGGTATGGAAAGTCCCCAAGAACTCGCCTATCTCCTGTGGCCCCAAGGGGCACAGGAGAGCATTGGGACACTTCATTCTCTGCTATGTTAGGTGGCTCCCAGCAACCCCCAATTGCAGTGGCTTGAAACAATGAGGTTCCGTTTCTTGCTTCTGTGACATCTTGTGTCTGCTCACATTGTCCTCATCCAAGGACCTAGGAAGCTGGAAAAGCCACCATGTGCCGCAGACACAGGGAAAGGAAGGTGGAGGCCGGCTCTGTGGCTCTCACAGGCTCCTACCTGGAAGTCACAAACATGCTTTTCCCATCCCTTTGAAGTTAGGTGACCTTATGCCATGTTTTGGCTGATGAGATGTCTCTGCTCGTGTCTCATCAGCCCAAACATGACATAAGGTCACCCAGCTTCAATGGGAAGGGAAGTGTAATCTCTCTAATCTTACTTCCAGCTCTCTCTATGTACCCAGAAGAGGACAGCTCCCAAGGGTGAATCAGGAGAAGCACACCCCAGTGTGCATGGGAGCAGAGCAGGAGATGGCCTCACCCAGACCCCGCTCCCAACAGCTGAATGCTGCCTGCGTCACTCAGAACGTCGACACGTGCTCGGAGGAGTCAGCACTGGATTGACTGCATTTCATGTGAAATGACTGAGAAATCCGGGGAGTCATTAAGTTTTTTGCCTCTGAGCGGAACGGAGGCTGGAGGTAGAAACAAAATGCTGTGAAAGTGAAAATGTGGCCTTTTTGCACTTTTGGGTTTTGTGCCCTGTGACACTGTAATCTGTTCTGTGTGTATACCCCACAGCAGGGAGCAAGTGCCTGGTGGAGAGGTGGCCATTGGGGCTGTTCTTCATTCCCTTCTCTAAGAGTTGGTTCTTGTCCCACTGCTTCCAGGCTGAGCACTCAAGGTACAGTAGCCAGGTCTTTAGGGAGAGGAGACAGTGCTGGGAAAATACTTCTATTGTTTATGGCATAAAGCTAGAAAGACCCATGAGAGGCAGTCGTTTACACCCTTGAGCCTTGGAGACATGAGCACCCTCCTGCCCTGAGCTTTGTATCCATCACCTTGAAAAACACTTTAACGGCTGAGGTTGCAAAAGTCTCATATATTTGATTTCACTTACACTCCCAAGTGAAAAGGTGATTCCTGTTTTCTGAACATGGAAGGAGACATTAAGGAGTGGTGTCTCCCTTCAGGACATGTGTGGACCACGCTGGTGGGAGGTGACCTCCAGAGGCCGAGTGACAAGGGCAACTGATGCAGCAGCTGGCTCTGGTCCGGTCTGCCACCACCTGGAGGAGTGGCCTGGGGTAAACCCTGACTTCCTCTGGAGCTTGATTTGCTCCTCTGCCACCCCAGTGGCTTGGACTGATGGCCTCCCAAGGTCACTTCTGTTTTTAACATTTGGGTCATTTATGGCTACAGAGGCCCAGAGAAAGGGAGACAAAAGCAGAAGAGGAGATAGAAATGAGAGAGGAGAAAAGGGAAAGGAGGAACTGAAGACAGAAGTACAAGAAAGAGGAAAAACAGAAGACAGAAGAAAACTCAGTGCGGTATTTCTTGAGAATAGGGGACCTGCCTTGACGCTTTATCTCCTTAATGGAGGTTTATTAAATTCCAGAACCGCGGCAGAGTGAAGAGCCCTCAGCAATGCATCTCAAAATAGAAGGCTCGGTATTTATTTGGAAGACAGTCATTTCATTTTCTAGGGAGAATTTTCAATAAAAGGGGTTTACATGGGCCATTAAATTTTTACCTTTCAACGTATCTGCCTAAAAGCTGTAAAAATAATAACAATGTCTTGTATTTCCTATGAGCCAGCACTTTCAAGGGACATACAGTACCTAACAGCATCCTCACAACGACATTATGAAGTAAACACAGCTGAAGTCCCTGTGTACTGTGTATGCACACTCTGGCTCAATGAGGTTGTCATTTGCTCAGCAAGGAACACCAAGATTCAAACCGAGCTCAGTTTTATTACAAAGCCTGAGACTCCCAGGACTTTCCACTGTGTGAGCTAATGATAGGTTTATTTGGACCGTTCCTTAGATATGGACGCTTGAGTGGTTTCCAAGTTTTTAGTATCAGAAGCAACACTGCAGTGAATAATCTTGTTATGTGTCAGTTCACACTTGTCAGATATAATCCCAGGAGTGGGGTTGCTGTGTCAGAGGGAGGACATTTGAAATTTTGATGATGATTGCCCTTGGTAGGGAATGCCCCGTTTTGCAGTCTCATTGAGAGCAGACACTGGTGCCTGCCTTTTGAGTGACAGAGGGTTTGGTCAAACGTTTGGAATTTTACTAATCTGATGAAAGAAATGTCATCTCCTAGTGTCATTTTGATTTTTCATGTCTCTAATTATGAGTGCTTGCAAGGATTTCATATCATCTGTGTTTCCTATTCTGCTAACCGTTCATGACTTTTGCCCATTAATCTGTGGTCTTTCTATTTCTCATTTCTGGGAGCTCTTTGTGTGTTTTGGAGAAAACTACTTTTCTGTGTCATAAGCTATACACATTTCCCCTAGTTTTTGTCTTTTTTACTTGTGTTGTACTTTGGTTTTGTTTTCTATACAGGTTTTTTTTTTTTAATTTACATTCACAATTATTACTCCTTCCTTTATGGCTTTTAGGTTTTGAGACAGAGTTAGAGATGCCAATCTACTCCAAGGTTATCCTATCAGAGGTCTCACAGGAAGCAAATGGCATATTGGAGTTAGGATAATTCACAAGGGGTTTATATACAAAAGAGTGAATTACATAAACCCTACAAAAGTTTACTGCAAGGGTGTGGGCAAGTTTTAGGGGACTCCCAGAGGTGGTGCCAAAATCAAGACTTGGCAGTAACAGAGGAATCATCACTTCTAGGCCCTAGGGGACAGAGAAGTTACTGCAGCCTGGAAAAAGAGAGAATTATGTAGACCAGGGCACCCAGAGAAGAGCAGGGCGTCTGTCAGGAAAAATAGAGACCTGCAGGAAAAACCCAGGAAAATAAATATCCCGTCTTTACCTCCCTCGTTCCCTCCCCTGTCTTGTCGCAGCTCAACATTGGCCCCACTTAGCGAGGCCTTCCAAGGTTGAAGACATGGGATTGCGGATCTGAACTCTGTGGGCGTCAGGGGGAATTGCAAGAGCTGCCTTCTGGCGGTAGTATTTCTACGGTTTTACTTTTTTGCATTTAAAACTTTGACCCATTTGCATGCATCTTGATGCGCTATGTATAGTGTGGCTGTAACTGTACCTTTTCCCTAAGGGCTATCCATTGTCCCAGCGCTGTCTGTTACAAAGTCTACCTTTACACACTGATGAGAGCATCCATATTTATTGTATATTCATTTCCCACATACATTTGGGTCTATATCTGGACTTTCTCTTCTGTTCCATTGGGCTGTCTATTCAGGTGCCCTTCAGTACTAATTACCCAGGCCTTATGATGAGTATTAACAGCTGGGGAAACCAATCCCTCCTCATTTTTCTTCTGTTTTAGGGTTTTCCTGGGCTATGCTTGTTTTTTTTTTTTTTTTTTTTTTTTTAATGCACCTACTTGTCTACTTCTGAAGGAAGGAAGCTTTAAGAGATGTTAGAGATTGTGTTAAATTTGTATATTTCTTTATGGAAGACTCAAATCTTTATAATGTAGTTGTTTTCTTCTTTAAAACAGTGATTTGTGAAGAAATCCAGCAGACATCACCTTACCAAGTAAGAGAAATGATCATTCGAGACAATGGGGTTAACTAGCATCAGGCACTGCTATGGTTTGAAGGTATGATGGGTGCCTTCAAAACTAATACGTTGAAACCTAATCACCAAGGTGATGCCATTAGAAGGTGAAGCCTCTGCTTAGGCCATGAAGGTTCTGCCCTTGTGAATGGAATGAACGCTCTCAAAAAAGGCTAGAGGGAGCAAGCTGGGTTTTTTTGCCCTCTGCCTACCATGTGAGGACACAGTGTTTGTCCCCTCTGGAGGATGCAGCAACAAGGAAGCAGAGGCCAGGAGCTTACCAGACACTGAAACTGCTGGTGCCTCGATCTTGGGCTTCCCAGACTATAAGACATACATTTCTGTCCTTTATAAATTATCCAGTACCATGTATGCTATGATGGCAGCACGAATGGAGTGAGGCAAGTGCCTCCCGACTCATACAGACTCAGGATTCACTGTGAACCCATCACTCACGCAGGATTCCTGCCAAAAATGCAGGTCCTGACTGTGATATAAGAGCATGTCATAAAAATTAAATTGGGAGGCATTCTCTAAAAGAAGTGGCCTGTATTCTTCAAGACTTTCAGGATCTGGCCGGGCGTGGTGGCTCACACCTGTAATCCCAGCACTTTGGAAGGCCAAGGCAGGTGGATTACCTGAGGTCAGGAGTTCTAGGCCAGACTGAGCAACATGGAGAAACGCTGTCTCTACTAAAAATACAAAATTAGCTGGGTGTGGTGGTGCATGCCTGTAATCCCAGCTACTCGGGACGCTGAGGCACAAGAATTGCTTTAACCTGGGAGGCGGAGGTTGCAGTGAGCTGAGATCACGCCATTGCACTCCAGCCTGGGTGACAAGAGCAAAATTCCATTAAAAAAAAAACCCAAAAAAACTTTCGGGATCTTTAAGTCCTGAAGAAAGGAGCTGAAGGAGACGTGACAACTCCATGCACTGTGTGGTCCTCTTTGGATCCTGGATCAGAGAAAAAATATCTATAAAGGACATAAATATGGCAATTGATAAAAATTGAATATGCACTGTAGATTATATTATAGTATTGTCTCAGTGCTAAGTTACCTAAATTTAATCATTGTACTGTGGTTATCTAAGAGTTATTTTTCTTACAAAATTCATGCTGAACTATTTAGGGGTAAAGGGCATGCATGGTGTCTGCTATTAAGTTTTAAATAGTTCAAAAAATAGTAATATACATGTGGTTAGAGAGGAGTAATAAAGCAAATGTGGCAAAATGTTCACAATTGGTCATCTGGGTGAAGAATATATAGGAATTCTTTTTTATTTTTAAGATGGAGTCTCGCTCAGTCACCCAGCTGGAATGCAGTGGCGCAATCTCGGCTCACTACAAATTTTGCCTACTAGATTCAAGCAACTCTCATGCCTCAGCTTCCCAGTAGCTGGGATTATAGGCACCCGCCACCACACCTGGCTGATTTTTTTGAATTTTTAGTGGAGATGAGATTACATCATGTTAGCCAGGCTGGTCTCGAACCCCTGACCTCAAATGATTCTCCTGCCTTGGCCTCTCAAAGTGCTGGCATTATAGGCATGAGCCACTGCATCTGGCCAGGAATTCTTGATATTATTATTGCAACGCTTCTGTAGCTATAAAATTATTCATGAATAGAGTTAAAACAAAAGAAAGTTTGTGTGAGTGAATAGGGAGAAGATATATTAAAAGGTATGAATTCCTCCCTGCTTTTAGCCATTTGAGCTTGATTTCTGCTTTTTAACACATTGTCCAAGGAACTCAGAAGACTATCAATCTATTAATTAATCCATAGAAGTCAATCTGATTTTTTAATTCCCATAATTAATCATCACTGTTTGGATGACACACAGTCACAGTCACAAGTTCCTTCCATCCTGCAACAGCTCCAGGCAGCCAGTTTTATTGGGTGTTTGCCATGTGCTGAGTGCTTCCTTCCTACAAAGACCAAGGGTACATGCAATGGAACAGAGCTTGCTGCTGATGTTTGGCAGTGACTAATGTCAGTGACCAGAAAATGATGTTTGATTTTGATTTTTCAAGCTGAGAGGAACTCTCCCTAAGCCTCTTCCTTGGGTTCCTGCCCGCAGTGATAGAAACAACACTAGCTGCTGCTGCCACGGCCCCACCACCATTCATGGAGTGCTCACGGGGCAGGTGTTGTGCTATTCACTCACGTGACCTTGTTTTCTCAGAACAACCTCCTATGGAGGCCCTATTACTAACCCATTGACAGATGCGGAAAGTGAACTAATCCTCCCCTTGTAAGTGGTGGTGATGGGACTCAACGCTGGCTGGTTGCTTCTAGAGCACACCTCCTAGGGTGCTCTTCAGAATCTCTGCAATGCCTAGGGTCGCACAGTGCACCACAGGGCTGGGGCCATGAGTCTGTCTCCAGTGGGATGTCAGGCTTCTAGCCAGAACAAAATCGCGAGAAACACCAGTAATCCTCGGAATGGAATCCTCTTGCCTTGCAAAGCACAGACTGATGCAGAGAGCCTGTACCCTAGGTGGCAAGGAAGCCAGCCTCCGGGAGTCTGGGAGAAGGGCTGGTGCACAAATTATGCATGCTCCAGGAAAGGATTCACAAATAAATCCCATGGATTCAGAAGACAGAGGGTGAGTGACAAAAGGAAACAGATGCTCTTTTTCAAACAAACACGGAACCACTGAGAAGTGGGAGCAGGAAGGAGCGGCGGGATGGTGAGGGTGCTGTGGGGGGACACGGTACTGAGCAGGGAGAGGAAGTTGCCTCCCACCTGGGCCAGCTATCCAGAGCTCATCGGTAAATGAAACCGTGTATTCTTTGCTCTGCTGCTGTGCTCTGTGTGTGTGTGTGTGTGTGTGAGCGAGAGAGAGAAAGAGAGAGAGAGAGAGTTTTGAGGCTCATCTTGATTATGCCAGAGTCATAATTGGATTCTGTTAGGATTATTAAACCCCAATTCTAGGCGGAGCCAGATAAAGGAGTAGCCAGTGGATAGCAGTTGCTCAAAGCGCCACTCAACATGGGCCACTGCAATGAGCACTGCTGTGCTCCACCCGCTCCCCTTGGCTCCTTGTCCTGGTCCCTGTGTGCCCAAGCCCCGGGGCTGTGGCTTGGATGTTGGATCCTCCAAACCTCCTGTTGAAACTGGATCCCAATGTTGGAGGTGGCACTAATGGGAAGTGTTTGGGTTTTGGGGGTGGAGACCTCTGGAGTAGATAATGCCCTCCCTTGGAGCAGAACCAGTAAGTTCTTGCTCTGTTAGTTCCTGTGGGAGCTGGTTGTTAAAGGAGCCTGGTACCTCCTTCCCTCTCTTGCTTCCTCTCTGCACACGCTGTTTCCCTTTCACCTTCCTCCATGAATGGAAGCAGCTTGGGCCCTCCCCAGAAGCAGACGCCAGCACTTCTTGTATAGCCTGCAGACTCGTGAGCCAAGTAAACCTCTTTGTAAATTACCTAGCTTCAGGTATTCCTTTATAGAAACGCAAACATGGATGAAGACACCTAGCGTCTTTGTACTTTGCTTCTGATGGCCAGCACCTGTGCCCCGACTGCCCTTGGGTGACTGCAGCCATTTTGCCTCCATTCCTAGAGTTCTGAAAGTATCCAGGAGTGACAGCTCCTTAAGGGTGGCCCTTGGCAATGACTAACTGATGAAGAAATATGGAAGCCCAGGTTCCTTGCTATGACACAGGACAAGCTCTGAGGTGGTATAGTTTTCACTCCAAATTCCTCTGCGGGATCAGGCAGAAAATGCTTTTACCACTTGGCTAGGAGGCCTCCCCTTCCTACTGTGCTGTTCCTGCCTGTTGATCAGTTTCCCCAGGAGAACTGCCTGAAGAAATTGCTTGCACAAAAATTCTGGTCTCGAGGTCTGCTACTGAGGAGGCTGACCTCCGACACCCACTAACAGTCCTAGAAAGGTAACAGCGAGGAGAAAAGCAGTATTTTTCCACTTGATCATGGCTCAGAGAGATGACCCATGTGACTGGAGAGAATCCTCAGATAGTGACTATGGTGCAAGGGTTGAGCCCTTCCCGCTCCAGTAAGTTGACCAAAGTACCCTCTAAGGAATGCAAGTCCAGTCACCTGTGGGCTTTTTGGTTTCCTGGTCAAAATATGTAAATTGAAGGCCTGAGTGGAGCTGCCTGGGACAAAAGTGTGGAGTTTGAGCCTCAGCTGGAGGGGAAGGGAGGATGAGAGCTGGGCGTGGCACTTGGCTCTTCCTCTAAATAGATACCGAACAACATTACATTTTATGAAAACTGCAGCTTTCTTAGGGTACCCACTGCCTCCAGCTGACCCTGCTTCTTAGTGAGACTGAAGAGGGATTTTTTGCTGGGCCTGCTGCAGAGGAACTAGGAAAGGAATAGGCTGCCAGGATTGGGGGTGACAGGTTTTAAGGCCCTGTGTGTGGCTGAGGTGTCCTTGAAGGAGGGGAGAGGCTGCAGTGGCAGGATTCTGGATTCCTTTCCTGGTGGCCTGGGGGAGAACTGGACAGTGGAACCAGAGCTGTCTCTCCACGGCTCAAGCAGGACACATCACACTTGGGGCCCCAGGCAGGCCATGATATTTCACCTGGAGGCCTGAGAAGCATGAGGGCTTCCACATCAGCCCCTCCACACCAGCTGCTCCCAAACGTCTCCTAAGCCTGTGTCCTAGTGGAACTTCTGCATCGTGAGCAAATCCACAGGCCGCATTATACTTGGTGAGTGGGTCTAACAGTTACGCCGACGACGTGGCTGAGCAAACTGTGCATCAGAGAACAATGATCAGGTTTATGACCCGTCCATCTGTGTGGATGCCAGTTCTCAAGACGAGGTGTTGGCTTGCTCCGAGGGGTCACCACCAGCTGTGGATGTCCCCCTGGGCTGCAGGTATACAGAAGGAGCCAGGCCTACCCCTGCCCCGCCTGCCAGACTTCCTGTGTACTGCAGAGTCCCGAATGCACCCTGACAGCCGCAAGAAGGCAGGCTCCAAGACCTGCTCAGTAGCAAAGAGGAAGAAAAAAAGTGCCGGGGGGGGGTGAAGGCGGGCATGAGAGCCACTCCTGCCAAGCAGAGCGCTGGCTGAGGGGCCTGCTGCAGGGTCTCAGAGGACGGGGAGACAGAATGATAGCATGGGTTTTGGTAGAGGTGGTAATTACAGTACACACAGCAGAGGGCTGCTGTGAACACTGGATAATGCATGCTGGGTGTTTGGAAGAGGAAGAATAGCTGGTCCAGAAAAAAGGCATATTGTGTTATAGACACACATACACACATAGAGAATTTCACAGACCACTTTATTTAGTTACTATACATATTTATTATAATCAGTAATAATACAGTATTAGATACTATATTATGTAAAACATATAAAATGTACTACATTAATATATTATCTAATTATAATTACATGTACGTTAATTACCATTCCCAGGCTGGTCTCAAACTCCTGGATTCAAGCAATCCTTCCACCTTTGCCTCCCAAAATGCTGGGATGACAGGCATGAGCCACCGCATCTGGCCTAATAATTTCTTACTTATTATGAAATATATATCCAATATTATTAAACTTGATATATTGTGTATTAAGTTAACAGATAAGTATTTTAAATTTGTTGGATTGAATACTACCATGTATCAATATATTCTGTACCATGCATAATACATAGTCCACGGTATTCTGAGCCAGGAGCTCGTGGCGGGAGTGTTCCAGATTTGTGGAGGTGATGGGAAGAGCAGTCCGTCTGTGTGTGCACAGGGCCATGGAGTGCAGAGAAGGGTATAGAGCGGGCTGAGAATGCCGTTGGCTGGGCCTTAGGGGAGTTGGAGCTGCGTTCTGTAGACCACGGGCCACTTTCCTTCACTCAGGAGCAGGTGCTGAGTGCTTCCTAGGAGCCGGCGCTGTGCTAGGTTTAGGAGAGGAGGCAGGGATGATGCAGGGGGCTCTGTCCTAGTGGAGGTCTCAGTCTGCAAGGAGAGAGGCACTGCAGGGGTCTCACCCTGGGATGAGCATGACAGAAGGCAAGTGAAGGTCCCCCAGTGCAGAGCAAGGTGGGGCCATGGCCTGAGGCGAGGGAGGGGTCCCAGGGAAGCCCATCATCAGCTGAGCTCTAAAAGAAGGAGTTAGGCAGGTTAAAGGCAGGACATGACTCTTGCATGGGAAAGACTGTTGGACACCCAAAGATGGTTCAAGGGAAGGTCAGGGGAAAGGCAGTGTCCACTGGGCAGACCGGACAATGGCCCCGGCTTGGACCTGGGGAGCAGGGAGCGAGAGGGAGCAGCCTGGGGAGAGGCTGGGATGGAGGCACTGGGGAGCCACATTCAGAGGCACCGAGAGAGAGAGAGCACAGCAAGAAGCTGTGGCTGCCAATGCAGAGGGCTGGGTGTCCACCTCTTGCTGGTGATGGGACAGGCAGCTTCTGCGAAGAGCCAGGGATGATGGAGGGGAATTGGATCCTGGAGCATGAAAGTAGGGCAGGGTTGGGGGCTAATGGAGACCTGCGGTCCTGAATAGAAGGAAGGCAGCATCTCAGGGCAAGAGGTGTCCAGCAAGCCTGACGCTGGGGATGCAAGAAATCCAGGCATTGAAGGTGACTCCAAGGTTCCGGACACAGGGGCAGGGAAAAAATGTCATTATCGAAGATGGGGTATACCTCTTGGGAAAAGGCTGACTTCTATTTATTTTTTTACTTATTTATTTTAAGATAGGGTCTTGCTCTGTTGCCTGGGCTGGAGTGCGATAGTGTTATCATAGCTCACTGCAGCCTCGACCTTCTAGGCTCAAGCGATCCCCCCCCTGGGCCTCCTGAGGAGCTAGCACTACAGGTGTTTGACACCGTACCCAGATAATTTTTAAATTTTTAGTAGAGATGGGTCTTGATATACTAACCCAGCTGGTCTTGAACTCCTGACCTCAAGCAATCCTCCCACCTTGGCTTCCCAAAGTGCTGGGATTACAGGTGTGCACCACTGTGCCAGGCTTCTGCTTTTCATATTTGCAATGTTAGCATCTGAAAGTTGACTAAGCTTGTTTTCCTAGTGTGAAATTCAGGATTTATAAATTCAAATACACTTACAAAACAAATACAAGATGTTTAGAATTTGTCACTGATAACCTCTAACAGAATAAACCATTGGCTTCCTTGATAATTGTCTGTAATTAGAAAGATTGTGCATCTAAACAAGGTGGAAGTCCCCCTCCCTGCCACACACGTGTGCACAGCTTCTAGAATATGTTACCAAGTTGTAATAATCAGACTTCTGAGAATTCTGGCAGGATTCAACAATGCCGAGAAGGGGCAGGGAGGCTGCTCTGACCTGTATGGAACGGATGTTTAATCAATTAGAGTTCCCTCAGATGGAAGGGCGGTTCCCAGAGGAGGGGAGTTCTCTCTCCTGGTCTGTTCAAGGTCTGACAGTGGAGATTGGGAACAGGCTGCTTAAATGAGCAGACTGCTAAGGAGACTCAGCTCTGAGGTCACAGTCCTGTGATTTCCCAGCTTTGGAGACAGTACCTTGGATGTCTCCTCTTTCTTAACTCAAATTTTCACTATTACTCATTGTCCCATCACACAGCCTGTGGACATTCTCCTTTAAGAGAACCCTGGACTGACCCACCCAGGAGGAATGGTTGGGATGAAAATCTCCTGATGGTCATGCTTTCTCCCCTAGTATTCGGACCAGCTACACTCAAACCCCAAATGTCAGAGTAATTAAGCCTCTGGCTGCTGTAACCTTAAGCACAACAGCCAGGCCTGCCCAAGGATCAGCATCCACCGCCATGAATATAGTCCCCTCACCCCATAATCTCCCCCACTCCCCATCATCGCCCCCACTCCCCATCATCTCCCCCACTCCCCATCATCTCTCCCACTCCCCATCATCTCCCCCACTCCCCATCATCTCCCCCACTCCCCGTCATCTCCCCCACTCCCCGTCATCTCCCCCACTCCCTGTCATCTCCTCCACTCTCCGTCATCTCCCCCACTCCCCATCACCTCCCCCACTCCCTGTCATCTCCACCACTCGCCATCATCTCCCCCCCTCCCGGGCGGCGCCCGCCCGGCCCCGCTGCGCCGGCCGGCGGGCCGCGGGCGCAGGCGCGCCCCCGCGGCGCCCG